>VHZZ01000902.1:104556-127939 GCA_009801015.1 Silene noctiflora
TTCCAGACTCTGACTTAAAAAGACACAGACTTACTCGACAGAGTAAGTCCTACTCGGTCGAGTCACCAAAGGCAGGAAAAACCGTAGTATTACAGGCCTTCCGTGGGTTTGCATTGGGGATTATAACGAAATTCTGTACTCGACCGAGATAAAAGGAGGTAGTAGACCCCAATGGCAGATGAACAATTTTCATGATGCGGTCAATGATTGCGAGCTGCGAGATGTTGCTTGTGAAGGTTACCAATTTTCGTTCGATAATGGACAGGCTGGGGCGGCTAATCGTCAAAGTAGGCTGTACCGTGCTATGTGCTCTGAATCATGGTTGGATTTATTTCCTTTTGCTCGGCTATTCTATCTTCATAGGGATTGGTCGGATCATGCGCCGATTAAACTGGTTCTTAATATAAAGGAGTTAGAAGGGGTAAAGCGGCGTCAATTTCGTTTTGAACAGTTCTGGACCGAGGAGGAGGGGTGCACTGAAGCTGTTGAGAGGGGTGTAATTCGAGGGCGAGGGAGCTTAGTGGCCATGCTTCAGGCGTGTGCTGGTGAGCTTGATACTTGGAAGAAAACTAATATCGGGAAGATACGACGGTCTATGCAACGCAAAACAAATCAGCTAGCTAGACTTAATGAGGGGGACAGGCTGGAGGAGAGTGTTCGTAAACGAAAGAAGTTGGTTGCGGAGATTGCCAGTTTGAGGAAACAGGAGGAGCAATATTGGAGGCAGAGATCTCGGGCTTTGTGGCTCAAGGAGGGGGACAGGAACACAAAGTTTTTTCATATTAGGGCTGGGGAGAGGAGGAGGAAGAACTATATTGCTCGGCTGATTGATGATGATGGTGTTGTTCGAGCTGGGGACGAGGCTATTGCGGATGTGGCTAACTCCTATTTCCAATCTCTATTTACTACATCGCAGCCATCCAACTTCAAAAAGGTTTTGCAGGGGTTAAAGGGACGTGTTTCTGAGGAGATGAACGAGGAGTTAAGAAGGGATTACTGTGAGGCGGAGATAATCGAAGCACTGAATCAGATGCACCCGTTGAAAGCTCCAGGCCCGGATGGTATGAATGGTCTATTTTACCAGTCTTTTTGGAGTGTGATTGGCCCCGAGGTAGTGCACACGGTCCTTGCTATCTTGAGGGGGAAGATCGGTGAGGGAGCTTAACAAGACCAATATTGTCCTGATCCCAAAGAAGAAAGACCCTAATAAGATTCGAGATTTCAGACCGATCAGCTTGTGCAATGTGGCGTATAAATTGGTGTCCAAAGTCCTTGCTAACAGGCTTAAGCGCTTCCTAGGGGATATTGTCTCAGTGAATCAAAGTGCCTTCACCCTGGGAAGACTCATTTAGGACAATGTTTTAATTGCTTTTGAGCTTTTTCACTTTATGAAAAATACAAAAGCAGCAGACGGTCACATGGCTATAAAACTAGATATGGCTAAGGCTTATGATAGGATTGAATGACAGTTTTTGGCCACGGTTCTGAGTACGATGGGGTTTGATCACGGCTGGATAAATAGGGTTATGGATTGTGTTTCTACGGTGTCGTTCGCGGTCCTTATTAACGGGACTCCATCTCGAGAGTTTAGACCGTCGCGAGGCCTAAGACAAGGTGATCCTCCGTCACCTTATTTATTTATTCTTTGTGCGGAGGTCCTATCTAGCCTTATGAGTAGGGCGGTAGAGAATGGTACCCTTCATGGCATTCGAATCTCTGCTGGAGCCCCGGTGGTGTCCCATCTCCTCTTCGCAGATGATAGCATTTTCTTTACGAAAGCCTCGGAAAACGAAGCAGAGGCAATTAATGAGATTATACGGGCGTATGAAAGTGCATCAGGGCAGCTTGTAAATTTGGATAAAACTACCGTCTCATTCAGTAAAGGGATTCCGAGCACGAAGAGAAGTAATCTGGCGACAAGATTGGGTATTGTTGAAGTAGAAGAGCAAGCTAAATATTTAGGGCTCCCTACGGTGGTGGGAAGGTCTAAGAAGGCTCTAACCAATATAATTCGGGATAAACTCGCAAAAATATTGCAAGGCTGGCGTGGGAAGCTGTTGTCTAGAGCGGGTAAGGAGGTTCTTTTAAAGGCGGTGGCCAATTCACTCCCTACCTATGTGATGAGTGTGTTCAAAATTCCTACAAGCTTTTGTAATGAGTTGCGAGGGATGGTGTCGAGATTCTGGTGGAGTCATGAGGAAGGGAACCGTGGGATATCGTGGGTTGCTTGGAGGAAACTATGCTGGTCGAAGGGAAGGGGGGGTTTGGGGTTTCGTGACTTTCACCTATTTAACTTGGCTTTGCTTGCTAAGCAGGGATGGCGTCTTCTAACGAAACCGGAGAGTTTGTGGGCCCAAATGATGAAAGCGCGGTACTTCCCGAATGAAGGCTTCATGGAGGCGAGATTGGGTCATAATCCTAGCTATACTTGGAGGGGTATCATCGAGGCAAGGTGGGTTTTGGAAAGGAGCTTGAGGTGTAGAATTGGAGATGGCGTTAACACGTCGGTTTGGAAGGATTCTTGGATTCCAGGTACTCAAACAGGTAGAGTCATATCTCCGTGTGAAGTTGGGAATGAGGATCTCCGGGTTGCGGATTTATTGAGCCCAGCAGGTGGGGGCTGGAATCATGAGAAGCTGGTTGCGCTGTTTTTACCTTTTGAAAGGGAAAGAGTGGAGAGGATTCACCTCAGTGATCTAAAGCCGCCTGATGAGTGGTATTGGGAGGGGACGAGAGATGGACACTTTTCGGTTAAGTCAGCGTACCGTCTTATAGCTGAGGATAATAGAATGGTGGATGGGGGGGATATGTCGGACTGGGAGAAGGAAAAATGTTTATGGAATCGCCTTTGGAAAGTTCCGGTTTGGCCCCGAATCAAGCTGTTCTTCTGGCAACTATGCAATGAAGCACTACCCACAGGAGAAAACATAGCTGCTCGAGTTCGAGGTGAGTCTTCTTTCTGTCCTTTTTGTCACTCTTGTATTGAGTCGAGTCTCCATGTGTTTGCTACGTGTTGGGTATCACAGAGGGTGTGGGAGGAGCTCGGGTTTGAGGGAGGAGAAGAGGTTGGTGGAGGGAGTGTAAGGGACTGGGTGGAGGTGCAGTGGAGGGTGCTGAGTGATTGGGATCAAGCGAAGCTGATGGTTGGGTGCTGGGCAGTCTGGGAGCACCGCAACAAGGCAATTTTCGAAGGCAGGTAGGTTAATCCAAACAGGGTTGCTCAACGATGCCGAGATGTCTTGGAGGAAATAAAGGGGTGTGAGGCTTCGTGGATTGGCAGCAGAAACAAAGGAAGGGACAATAGCATGGAGGGGCAGGGGGAAGAGAAAGGTTGGCAGGGGGCATCAGCTGGTTTAGTGAAAATTAATGTGGACGCTGGGTCGAAGGAAGGGAAAGGGGTGGGTATTGGGGTGGTGTGTCGTGATGAAGGTGGTCGAGTGCTGTGGGGTCTGTCTACCGTGCAGGAGCAGGTGTGGGAGCCTCATATTGCTGAAGCGGTCGCGGTGTTAGAAGGGGTAAAGGCTGCTCGACGTAAGGGGCATACCCAGATTTTGGTCGAAAGTGATTGTTTGTACGTCATTGATGCGTTGAAGCAACAGAAACGGGATCGTAGTATGTTGGGATTGGTCCTGGATGAGATTTTGCTGTTATGTTCTTCTTTTAGTTCCATTATGTGGTCGTATACTAGTAGATTAAATAACTCAAGCTCATGTGTATGATTACGGTCCTGGTAGATTTGAGTGGTCAGATGATCTACCTCCGACGGCGAACAATGCAGTTCTGTTTGATTTATCGTTAATGAATTAAGCCTTCGGCTTTTCCCCTCAAAAAAAAAAAAAACACTACGCTTAACATGGTATCAGAGAAACCCTATCTTCCCACAAATAATTCCCCTGCCGTCTGTACTGACTCTTTTTTTTCCGATTAATTCCCCTTTTTTTTCGGATTAACAATGTCAGTGACGGGCGAATCTGCTTCCGCTTCTAATACACAAAAGATTGACTCTTTGTCGCCTTTCTCTCTTGTTAATCAGGAAGGTCCAGGTCAGGCGATCACCCATATCAAACTCCGGAGCGATAATTATGAAGAATGGAGTCGCTCTATGCGTCGATCTCTGAAATCAAGACGCAAATTTAAGAGCTATTTGAGTACGTGATTTCATATGAAAGATTTGGGTACTTTGAAGTATTTTTTGGGCATTGAGGTAGCCTGTAATTCGGAGGGCATTTGTCTTAGTAAGCGGAAATTTGCCTTGGATATTATTTCCAAAACTGGCCTTTTGGGTTCAAAGCCTAGCTCCACACCGATTGAATTCAATCACCAATTGGGTGAAGCTACGGGTGATGTTATTAAGGATGTCGAGTCTTATCGTCGATTAACTGGGAGACTTGTATATCTTGCTGTTACTCGCCCAGATCTTTCTTATGCCGTTCATATATTATCTCAGTTCTTAAATCAACCTCGACAGGCGCATATGGATGCAGCGCTTAGGGTGGTACGATATCTCAAAGGACGGCCGGGACAAGGTATTTTGCTTCATTCGGATAGCACACTTAAAGTCTCGGGATGGTGTACGTGACTCCGATTACGCGAACTGTTCTGCCTCTCGTAGGTCAGTCTCCGGCTGGATTGTTTTTCTTGGTGATTCTCCCATATCTTGGAAGACTAAAAAACAACCGACTGTGTCATTGTCTTCCACTGAGGCCGAATATAGAGCTATGGCCGCGATCCTTTGTGAAATGAAATGGCTTGTTGGTTTGTTTTCTGGTTTTGGTGTCGAGATACCCAAGCCCATGTCAATCTACTGCGATAATAAATCTGCTCTTCAGCTTGCCCAAAATCCGGTCTTTCATGAGCGCACAAATGACATCGAGGTGGCTTGTCATTTTATTCGTGACGCTATCTCCGAAGGCTTGGTTATTCCTTCTTATGTTGCGACGAATATGCAATTAGCTGATATTTTTACAAAGGCTTTAGCGTCATCACAGTTTTATTTTCACCTTCGCAAACTGGGCATTCTTGATCTTCATGCTCCAGTTTGAGGGGGAGTATTAGGCCGAATTAAGCTTATTAGACTTATGTCTTTGTATGGGCTTTGACCCAAGATAGATTGTATTTATATTCCGATTCAGCTAATGAGAAATCAACACAATCACGCTTAACCAAAACACTACGCTTAACACACCTATTATAGTTTATGTTCATACTTCATACTATTTTTTACTTGAGAGTTGAGACTGCTAGTTGTCATATAAATATTACAAATATCTGTAGTCATAGATTCTTTGATAATATTTTAAATAATTAGAGAAACTAACACTCAATCACTTTTATCATTTGGTCAACACTCAACATTTTCTACATTTACTTGAATAATTACAGTGAATAGCATAGCTTGGGATCTATGTTAATATACTGCAACCAAATATTATCAGTACGCATTTTAAGACGGAGTTGGCTCTTATAATCTGTGGCATAAGATCAAAACCAGGGGCGGAGGTAGCTTAGATGGTAGTTTGGTTGATAAGTTGCCAAGGTGATGGGGATTGATTACCCTTTAAGCAAGTTTTGTTCGATTTTTTTTATACTTATACTTATTTGATTGATGGGGATTAATTTCAGAAATTTGTATATTATTAAAATTAAGTATTTTCTTTTAAGTACCTTGTTTTTTTTGCTAATCTTTCTTGGGTTGTCTTAATATGTTGGATTTTTATTGTATGCAAGATTAATTAAAATAGTTACTATCT
This sequence comes from Silene noctiflora, assembly GCA_009801015.1. NCBI lineage: Eukaryota > Viridiplantae > Streptophyta > Magnoliopsida > Caryophyllales > Caryophyllaceae > Silene > Silene noctiflora. Next base: position 110,307 of record VHZZ01000902.1, read on the forward strand.
ATCTTGACAGAAATTACGCCACACTCAATAACAAATCCATAAAATTTTATTTCCGGGGTTCTAATCAAAATATTAAGGCGATTTTTGCATAAAAGTATAAATTTTATTTCATTCCGCCTAAAAATTGGACAAAATACATAAAAAAAATCCACTTTCTGAGTATCCCAAAACCCGGTAACTCAAACATGGATCTGCCCAACGGTTTTAATTTTTCTTTAACCAATATCCAATATGTTTCATAGTAATCTAGCCCTAGATACATTACGTTCCTGGTTCCGCCTTGATCAAAACTAAACCACTACATACATTATTGTAGTCATATATTTGGATTCTGACTATAATTGATACAATGTTCGTGTGAAATCTAATCATATTATATACAAAAAAAAACTTATAAATAGTTTGCATATACAATTTCGTAGCCATTTATATTTTAATTTCTCATTGTTATCGACAGCGGACAGTAGTATGTTACTACTATGTTAGTAAGATTCTAAAATTGGGACCTAAAACAATATTTACAAGTATTACAACCAATTGCAAATCCAAACCCAGCTACCCCCAAACAAAAGGCCAAACCCATCACCCAAATTACACCATTACTTCCATTATTACCATCATCTTCGTCATCATCCACCTCATTTTCCGCTATCTTTTCACAGTCATAGCAACCGCACTGCGTCCTCTGCTGCGACTGAGAAACCTGAAACTCAAGCAACCTTACCAACTGTCTGTACCCAAAAACCTGCATAGAATCTTCAATAAGCGCCACCACAAGCGAGTCCATCTCTTTTGCTATAGACGCGTGCTTGGCTTCTGCCTCTCGTGCTCGCGTTTGCGACAATCTTAATGCTTTCATAACACCTATACTGTTTCCCCCATCTTCATTTCCCTCCTGGTTATGACTTGTCATGTTTTTCCGCATCATGTTACTCATTACTGTTGTATTGCCTGCAGGGGATTTTGACAATATTTTCATAGGAGGTGGCAGATCACAATTCTGCATTAGATCAAATCCGGCCTTGTTCGAATGTACAGCTTTGGTTAGTAACATATCATAACCCTCATCAAACACCTTCAAATTCGACATTTGATGAACTGATGACATTGTATTTATTATTGAAGTCGTTTTCGGCTTTCTGGTTTATTTATCGATCGAGTTTCGGGTTTGATCGTGTTGTTTGTGTTATGAACTGATGAGGTTGATGGAGTTAAGGAATGGTTTGGAAGGAAACGGGTAGCGCAAGAAATGGCGTACATAGGGAGGAATTTTTTGCTGAGAGGAAATGCTTTTCTTGCGTGTTTGTAGCAACTTTGTAACTTGCAAGAATGAAATAAATATTCCACTTGAAATAAGTCTAGTCTTTTAATTTGGATGCCCTCAATTATGTTCATAAAATAACCCATTTGTTTACCATTTTAAGTTGTACAATAAACTAAGTAAGAAGTAGGGGTGTTCATTTATCGATCTAAGCCGGAAAATTGGACCAAACAGGAATGAATTGGAATTTAAGAATTTTGGTTCGATTACAGTCAGATTGTTCTTAGGATTCTGATTTCTGGTCCATTTCCAAATTACTATCTCTTACTTTACCCCCAGATTAGTTAAATATAAGATTTTTTTAAAATTATTGTTTAAATACTAATATAATTCCCGTGCAAATGCACGGTATTTTAGATACAGATATTTGAGAATTTTATAATTAATCAAACTAATGCAATTTACCTCAATTTTGAAAATGGTAGAAAATTTACATATATAATTCCAAWGAGATATTTTATTAGCCTTATTTATGTAAAAGTTAAACAATGATTGATGTTATAAAATTAATTAGGAGATAAATATTGTTTAATTGTAAATATAGATAGTCAACATTAACTAATTAGGAAATAAATATTGTCTAGCAGAATATCATTTGGGCGGGAAATTTAAACGGAAAAATTCAAAAATGTGTTAATCTTTTAGTATATAGGGGATGCTTAATTAGCCGTTGCCTTCATTTTTCATAGATAAAAAAGTTGTACTTCGTAATGGGTTAGTGTCTTAGTGAAAGGCTATGAAGTTTTTTGGTAAAACATCACCAACACTTGGGCCGAAAATTTCCAGCCCAATTTCGTATATGAAATTTCATAAATTGGTCGGTCCTTCGTTCCAACATAGTTTAATTTTGATAGTTACCCCTTCAATTATTGTTTACCTTCATTTAAATTATTTCTAGAACGAGGGAATAAGTCGGTGGGATACTATTTACTTTCATAAGTTATTGTTTAAAATACGAACCCCCGTCGTAAAAGCAAAATGTTTAAATATTAGAAATAAATTTATTCTATTTATATAAATGGATATATAATCGTCGTAAAAAAATTAATTGATTTACTTTTACTTTTTGCTTGGTTTGTATATTTGTAATACTACCCACCTATTTTAGTTGGGTATTTACTTTTACTTTTTGTGAATGAATGAACAATCAACACTTAGATTAGGAAGTCAACTCATATCATAGGGGTTGGTGAATTTTGACTTTAATGACGTTTGACTTAGGCTTGTATTGTGATCCATTTTGTCAAATGTTGATTGCTCTATGCATCAGGGAATTTCTCATATTAAATTAACGATTCAGAATAAATTAGATAATAAAGTGAGAAAATCTAGAGAAAGTAAATTTACCAAAATTTAAATCCATATTAGCAATTAGTTGTAATTGAGAGGATAAAGAAAGAAATAGAGAGGACTTGATTTCTGAATCTAGTGGCAACGAATCACTTGGATATGTTGTATTTTATTACCGTAGCTCAAGTTTACCAACATACTTACATGTTCCAGCTCGGGTTAAACAAGAATAAGCACACAATTATCCAAGGAAACAATTAATAACAGTCCAAAATATAAGAAAATGAAAGCACAAGTTATATATAAAAAACAGTTCTTTAAAAAGCATATTTATTGCCAAGTCTAATGACACTTATCATTTTCAAACATCGAGAGCTAAAAACAAGGATGACAATGTACCTGGCCTAAGATGCAGCCAACCAATGTATCACAATTTTCACATCGGTATCTTGACCAAAAGCACCACAACCCTAATTACCGGTCGCAATAACAACATTAGTATGGTCAATTCCATATTATTAACCCTTTCTCGGTTAGTCTTTGTTAGATATTTATATCTCTCTTCGTGCATTTCAAACAGGGTTGTACAGTTTTCATCTATACATTCCATCATTTTTGATGCTCTCCCTCCTGATCTTGAGATTACCTTAAGGAAGACATTCAAAGGCTGCTAAATGTTACCTCACGTTCTTTAGTTGCCTAGTGTTCTATTCGGGGTTCAATCTCAACCCCTCAATTGTAAAAAATAAAAAAAAAATAAAAAAAAATAAAAAAACATCTTCTAGCTCAGATTTATCAACAAAGTTAAGAACTCCGTAACACTCATCTTAAATGTCAAATTTCAAAATTTAAGAAAGTAGATCTGGACATAAATTAAACAATCATAAAATACCTAACTAATTATACAAATCATGAGTCAAATTATGGAATTTTCCTAATAAATTAATTGCTTAATAGTCAACATTAAAAACATAGTAAAATCCAAAAAAGGAACCACAACCACTCCCACCGGCAAATACCTAAGAAAAAAAAAAAAAAAAAAAAAAAAACTCTTAATTCTTGACCACACACTCCGTCACACCTCACTCGTTACGACACCTATCTTTTCTCTTGTCCGAATTCCACTCTCTTATTATTACTCGGTCAAATAACTTTCAAAACCTCGAATCAAATCCATTCCGATCCATTCCAAAAGATGACAGCGAAACCGACCACCGCGGCCTCTGAAACCGCAACTGTGTCCTGCATCAAGACCAACTGCGACAAAACCACCAACTCATGTGTTTACACTTGTATCTTCTCCGACTACTCTCCACCTCTACCACCGTCACAACCACCGCCTCCACCGCCGTATCCACGTGCCGCCTCATCGCAAAGTCACATGGCGCCTTTCCTCATCGCTGCTGTATGTATCCTCGGTGTCTCTTTCCTTCTTTTAACCACGTGTACTATCATTCTACGGTGGCGCTTCACGCGCCGCCATCGCAACCGCCGTAGTGGTAACTCTACGATCAACAACGGCGGAGGTGACGACGGTGGTGACGTTGCCATCGGTGTTGATCATCCGATTTGGCATATTACGACGATAGGGTTACAACAGTCGGTAATTGATTCAATTACTGCGTTTAAGTATAAGAAAATCGATAATTTGTTAATAGAAGGGAGTGATTGTAGTGTTTGTTTAACGGATTTTGAGGAAGGTGATGATTTACGTCTTTTACCTAAGTGTAGTCATGCGTTTCATTTGAATTGTATTGATACGTGGTTGCGATCGCATAAGAATTGCCCCGTTTGTCGTGCTCCGGTTGTAAATGAGAGTTTTATTGGGAGTAATCTTGCTGCGAGGTCGGAGAGGTGGAGTTATAGGCAGGAGAATCAGGTAGGTGGTTTGGAAAATGAAGGCGAGAGTAGTAGTAGTGATGGGTATAGAGGTGGTGATGATGTTGGGGAAATGCCTATGGAAGGGATTAGAATTGCGGAGTTATTGAAGAAGAATCGGGAACTTCGGGTTTTGAGTGATTTAGGTGTGAATTATCGGTTTAGTTGGGTTGTGGGGGAGGGGGAGGGGGATGGGGAAGGGCAAGGGGAGGGTGGTTTGGAGCCTATTAAAAGGTCGTTTTCATTCAATGCTTTGGCTGTTACGACTGCTATTTCTGAGGTGGTTAGTAAAGAGAATGAAGGGAAATGGTGTTCTAGTAGTGGAGGTAGTGGTAGTGCTGTTGTGCAAGAGGGGAAATTCGACATAGAGAATGTGGTGAAGGAAGGGTGTAATGTGTCGGAGTTGTTGACGAACAAAAGCTTCTCTATTGGTACTTCGTTGCAGAAGGGGTCGGTTTCTATGATGAGATCAATGTCTTCTGGTGGCAAGTTATTTTCGTTTAGAAGGACGAAAAGCCAAGCGTCAATACTTCCCTTGTGAAATACAGGGATCTTGGGTTTTAGTGTTTTTGTAATAATAACGGAGGCATGCTTCAGTTCCGTTCAATAAGTATACTGATAGGTAATTGGTCCAACGCCTAATGCCGAAGGCTGAAAAGGGCAGTGTATCATAAATAGGAAGCAAGGGGAGTGTTACGACTTACGACCCCATGATGATATGTGTAGGGATATGGAGTTTCGGTAAGCTCCCCCTTAAACAAACTGAAGTATAGTTTACATGGAATGAAGCAGCTTTTGTACGAATTAGAGTTGCCAGAAATTTGGCACAGTATAAGAAAGAAAATGGGATGGTGTCAGCCACCAGTTCACTGTTATTGAGCTGTTGTTTCGTTTTTGATTGCTGCAGCTTAGTTTTACCAACATACTTAAATGTTCCAGTTCTTGTGAGATTAGTCGAATTTGTATCACCTTGTAGTAGAAATCAAACATTGTATAAAACTGCTGGAGGATTATCCAAATATCCAAATTTCACTTCATGTGAAGTTTATTACATTTTGTCTACTGTATTGATCTGTTCCGAATGCTAACAGTTGTAGATTTAGTTCTCCTTCAACGTGACTGCCTCTGTCAAGCTTTGCAGGTCATCAGTGCCAGAAACATGCTCTTGCATTCCCGAGTGACAGTTACTGTGCGTACACTGCAGATTGCTCAAGACGATGGAAATGGAAAGGGAAGAAGGAACTTTAGCTTGCTTGTCAATGGAAATTGAACCCCTTCATTTCTCGGTCCTCTTAATTGGTTGAGGTCTCTTCCCGCGTGTGTTGGACATTGTCCCCACTCGCTTGTTGACCAGTCTTGTGCATTTACTTCTATCAGCCTGCGCAAGACTCGACAAAAATTTCTTTGATTTAACTTGTTAACCAAACGAGGGTACGCTTCTTCAAAATCTTTTACTAATACTAGCAGCAGTGTCGATGAGGAGGCCGATAGTCTGGCAAAGTCGGGCGTTTTTTAGGAATGACCAAGATATTGTTTGGTGATCCGATTTTGGATTTTACTATCCAATTTCTCATCAGTCGTCACAGAAGCAGTTAGCCTTGCGGACTTGTTAACACGCATTATTTGTTCCTCGTCGCTTGATCTTTTATTTCAATTGTCTCTCAGATATTCTAATCATTCCCCATTTCTTCACTGAACATTAAAAAAGGAATCTAAAATGTTCTCCATTCTTGCTTGCTTGTTTATAAGTTCTTGCACGGAAAACTGGGTGTGTATTTGAGTCTATCAGAGCAGAGCTCCAGCTCTGATAGGCTATTAATTCTGATCTCAAGCTCAGGGTCAGCTCGTTAAGCCTATAAAATTAAGGCTCTGTTTGGTAAAAGTGTAAAACTAACTGAAAAGGTAGCTGAAACCTGAAAAGCTAACTGAAAATTAGGAACTGATAAGGTAGCTGATTATATAAAAAGATGTTTGACAAACTAACTGAAAACGTAACTGATTTTGATGAAATTACGTAAAGGATATGATAATTATTTAGTAGTATGGATTTAGGGTAAAAAAAGGAAAATCAAGTCAAATTAGGTATTTGAAATCTCAAATACTACTCTAGGTAGCATTTCATTTCAGGTAGCTTATTTGGTTAAATAAGCTACTTGTCAAACGCTCAAAAAAAAAATAAGGTACTTGAAATTTTGATCAAATAAGCTACTTTGATCAAATCAGATACCTGAAATGCCTTGCCAAACCAAGCCTAAAATCGGAGTTCGGTTCGGCTTTGAATTCGAGTCTTGTTGTGCTTTCCATCGTCTCCGATTTAGTCGAGTTCGGCTCAAATTTGGTTAAGTTTGATTCGAGGTTGTTTAACCTAGTTCAGGTAGAGCTTTGACAGAACCGATTCTGAGGGTTCGGTGAACCAATTTATTACAACCCACAAAAACTGTTTTCTATAAACCAAAATGTAAAACCTCTCAACAACTCACCAAACATTAAATGTACAACAACCTTGATTACTACTTTGTATGTTGTTACAATATTTAGAGCCTTGTATCTGTGGAACACCCTATTAAACGGCTATGTTGATCAATAATAGGCAACCTTAAACATCATGTGTTAGGTATTGATTAAAGAGTATCCTGTTTTTGGAGTAGTTGTTGGGTTGGTTGAGACTTGAGGGTGTTTCTTTTTCTAAAGCTACGAGACTAGCTATTTCATAGCTGAAAGTTCTCCTACTCTACAAGAATTCAAAGGCGTGTTCTTAATACTTACAAGTAAGGGTGATATTGAGACGAGACAGTTCACGAACAACTTGAACTCGGCTAGGTCAAAGCTCGGTCATTGCTTGGCTCGGGTTTGTGCTCGACTTGAGAGTTTAAAGAGTTGAGCCGAGCTAACGTAAACTCGCAATCAGCTCGAACTTGTGTAATTAGATAATACTCTTATATTGTATTTTGTCACGACTATATATTTATATCACACTTATCAAATGTTTCATTTATTTTCTAAATATTTGTATATATAATTTTCGAGCCTTGTTATTGAAAATATCGAAAGAAAAAAAACAAAAACAAAAATTCAACAATTATATTATAGTCTCAATTTGAGCTCGAGTTTGTGGCTCGAGCTCGCATTAAAGCTCGCGAGCTTGATAACGAGCACAATTTTTTTAAGCTCGGCTAAGCTTGATCCTTAGATTTGCTTTACGAGCACAAGCCGAGCAAGGCCAAGCTCGAGCTCGATACGGCTCGTTATCTCCCCTACTCTCCAAGTAATCATTACCGTTTTTCTATCATGCATCCTTTAGTAAACCTGGCAAACGGGTCGATCGAATCCAAGTCGGTTCCGTTTGGGTCGAATTATCTTCGAGTTTAACAGAATTCGGGTCGGTCAGGTTAGCTTGGGTTTGGATCATTCCCGGGTTGGTTATTATCAAGTTATTTTAGGATAACGATCAATTTCCAAGAATAAACATTCAAGTCGGGTCATATAGTGTTAGATCAATTCGAGTTCAGATCAAATTGAGGTCCTCAATTCAGATGTCGGGTCGAGTTATTCAGGTCGGGTCAATTTTGTCAGATCTATCCTTTTTTTTTTGACATATACCAACTACCAAGTACACTTAAAAGAGAATATAACAAATTGTTTTCCTTTTGTGAATGATGTTAATGATTATACGAAGTATATAACAATTTTCTTATGGTATTGTCAAAATTTAATGAAATTTCACATTGACAATTAGTCAATATATAACCAACAATATACAAATACAAAATGTGGATAGTAGACCATATATACATAAGCCAACAACATGTATGCAACCTTTAAGTACACACAAATCATCTCCAAGATGAAAACTACCAAGCAAAGGACATAAAAATTCCTTTGGTAGCAAAAAAAAAAAAAATGGAGATAATTGTTGTATGTACCAATGAAAACACATTAAAACAAGAGTTTGTACGTACTTTGTAGCTAGCTACTCCAAACCCGACCCGGCTCACTAAAATGGACTACTAAATACACAAAAAATATGATATACATTATACAATTATACATTTGATCACTCGAAACAATTTCGAGAAAATTTTATCTCCACTTCACCCATCATCTGTATCTTAACTGGTTGCGTAATTTGCATACTATCATGTATATATGCATACATGATGTGGCGATAATGATGACAGAATTGACGATTCCTCCTTCCTTAATAATCAATTTCCAGAGGAGTCAATAAAACAAATGAATTTGAGAGGCCCTATTCCAAAAGAAGTTACGTAGAACGAAGAAAAAAAATGCTAAGATCTTGATTAGTATTACCATCAGGATCAATAAAATGAAAAGATTCAGCATTAGAAGAACCCTTAACCCTCTCAAAATTCCCTCTTAAGTACATAATATCATCATCTTCTTGACAACCAATGTCGGCGCCACGAACCACCCCTGCACCCACCACCACATTACTCATCCTCTTAAGCACCTCAATGTCGGCTTTTGAAGGCCGTCTTTTAACCGCATAACCAACCTTTCTCCCATTGCAATACATCCTCCACACCGGGGTGTCGAGAAGGGGTTGAGATTCTGCTCCATTAGTACACTCAAGCGCGATCCTTAACAACCCCCCTCGCATTTCTCGTGCCAGGGCGGATGTAGGGACCGCTAATTCGAGTAGTAGTACTGAATTGTTTGATTGTTGTACACAGAATTTTACCTTTCCTCGTTTACAACCGAAGATTGTTCCGGTGAAAATTGTGGAAGACGGGGATGTTGGTGAGTAGTTTGGACTAATTGAGGAGTTTTTGTTAGGTTTATTGTAAGGTGTGTTATTATGGTTGGATTCGTGTACAAAGGTGCAATTACAAGTGGGAATGAGGAGCTCCATGATGGTTCGAAGGAGCCGCCACGACCGGACTTGGTTGTGGCATTCGACGGTGGTGACATCGCTGGTGATTCTGGTGGATTTCATCATCCTGTTAGTAGGTATGGAGGATTGGAGGTTGGTGTATGTACGGTGTACTATGGACTAGGGAGTGAGGGTGATATATATAGGGAGTTTGTACGTGCAAGTTTATAAAATATAAGTAATGTAATTACAGAAATTCTGTTTAAGACGGATATGTTCGTCTTAAATAATAATAATGATCAAATAGATGAATGGGAAGACAACGGAATGACATGATAAATTTTGTTCCATTCATGCTCCGGTTTGGTAAACAGCGGATTTGTTTGGTTATTGCCAGATCACGATTAGTAGATTGTTAGTTTTCTGTGTAAAATGAAGCAAAATTTCCTATTTTACAATATGTTAACCAATATGCTGGGGTCATATTGTAAAACAGCAATATGTTGTTACCAAGCACAAAAATTTGGATATTGATTGGCACAAAAACTTCAGAGAGACGGTCTCTCAATAGCGTTATTGAGAGCCTCTCACATAATGGGGTGAGAGACCCACTGAATTTTTTGTTTCCCTATTATGTCTCTCACTAAATTAGTGAGAGACGGTCTCTCACGAGACCTACTGTATTGATTGGTTAAACATGCTAAAACTCTTGAATATGCTAAAAATCGACCAATATGTTGTTTACCAAACACCCCCTCCCCCATATATAAGGCAGTATTTGACTGTTTTTGCAGTTAAAACGGATATGACCGTGTTAAAGGAGATCAGGTCATGTTTAATAACATTATTATGACGTGTCACACTAAAGGAATAATGCTTGGTTGTGTTTATGAAAGGAAAATCTACTTAGCCCACTAATGAGAATAGATTAGTTTATCTTTGACACTAATTAATCACTTGTATTATGATTCAAATAATGAGGATTATTAGTATTATTGTTGTTGATTTTTTAAATCATAATACTTCATCTTTTGCTTGCTTTTATTAGGTTTGGAATTAAGTTATTCAAAGTGGAGGCCAGGTTTGCTTTGTGTAATGGAAAGGTCTTTCAATTCATAGTTCTCCTAAAAAATATTATTATGGAGTATGATTTTGATCATTATAGTCTTTATGTCCATATTATGTTAACCAAACCCATAGCACACACATTTTAAGGAACATGTCATGAATTCTATTAGGTCCACTCAATTTTGTTGACCCTTATTATAAATTATATAAATAAATAGTGTGAGTGAAATTTTAATTTTAATGTATAGGAAAAAAAAGGAGAGGTAAACGACAACCACGATGGAATTATGATCGGTTAATACTACTTAATAGGATGTTATCGGGTGGTACCCAGTCTCGATATCACCCTCTAATATTTACAGGTGAAATTAAATGGCTAATTGATAATTGATAAAATATTTCGAGTTATCTACATATTGACTAAGTATTACAGACCTAATTCGGTATTAAGACTGATCTCAAAGTGAAATCAAATCGCTAATTGATAATTGATAAATAAATCACAAAGTAACCACGGTTTACTATACCACTTGAACCCATTCATATCCATTATATTAATATACAAAATTGACTATATTTAAATCCAACACACAGCCTAACATGCATTGAACTGTTGTGGCTTAATTTAGTCCTAGATTTTCCCCTTTTAAAAGGGTCACACAATGTTTATAAATATCAAAAGGGAGCAATACAGGTAGAGAAGAGAACAAAACCATACAAACAAACTATGTCTCAATTAAATTATCACAAATTATACAATAAAGACCGTTGTACGATGGGACCACTTAAAAAATGACAATTTTATATTAAAAACAATCGATTTTTATTTTTACTATCATAAAATGATCACTTTTTAACATAAAATAATGATCATTATTATCCTAAAATAATCATTTTTTATCTGTCGGTGACTATAATGTGGAGTATTTATTTATATAATGTAGTAAAATAATTAAAACGCGTAGGAAATAATTATATGCCACTAAAATTCCAAAAACAAATGTCTGTTGGTGTTTCAACTTTGCGTGCTTTTATTATGCAGGCATTTTATTGTCCAACAAGTTTAAGCTACTCTCCAAATTTATGCACAGTTCCCGGAGAAGATACTCTTATCATTTATCATGCTGAAAACGACAATAGGAGAAAAATTAATGACTTTTTATTATAAAAGGCAAAATAGTTTTTTAAAATTAAAGTTATTTTGGCTTCATGCTAATATGGGAAACTTGTGGAGAGAAAATATATATAATGAGGTTTTTTGTTTGGATGCATCGCGTTGTAGACATTACTATATAAATGAAATCTAAATTCATTAATCTGTATTATTTAGCAATTAACACGATATATATAAGTTCGCTAACATAAAGTACGGTAAGAACTTTTTAAACATGTCGGTGCACATTTTGGAAAATCAGTTTCATAGAATTTAATTATTTGTTATTTTTATGATTAGTATGGAGTAGAGAAAGTTTGGCAAATAAATAATTCTTTATCGCTGGTAAATTGTAATGATCTTGAGAATTCTCTGATTTTAATGACTTTTTAACAAAAGTTAAACTACTACTAAGTTGATCCTGACTTGAAAGTTCATTCAGTTAGGCTCTGTTTAACAATAACAGAAGCAAATTTTAAATAGTAGATAACGTTAGCGGAATACAGTTAGCAATTTAGCATATCTAAAATGCATGTTTGACTAATAAATCTCATTAGAAGATTAATCATTAAGTGTTTGGTAAACAACATATTATACATAATTTAATTTGCTGAGTTAAATGACGGCATAAGTGAATCTACTATTACAATGTGCTACTCTTAGCACCATATTGGAAAATAGTAGATTGCGCCGGGTATGTTGTCGGAATATATTATTTACCAAACACACTAAAAGAGCATATTCAATGGTCAATGTATTGTTTAACCTGGAATATGCAAATTTCTGTCAATATGTTTTTACTAAAAGGGGTGTTAGGCTATGTTTAGCAAACAACATAAGTAGATTTATGATAGCGGATAACGTTATCAGATTTTAGTAGCAGGTTGACTAACAAATTAAATTAGCGGAATTAAAAAATGGTGTTTGATAATCAGCAGATTATAGGATAATTAGAATGATATCATGTATAAATTGAATATACTATATGTTGCTATACTAGTATAGATCTCGTACTATAGTACGATTTTGTAAAGGGTTTGTGTTAGAGAAAGTTGTAATTAAAATGTTGTCTTTAAACATTTTTATATTTAATAAATCTACTATTATAAAGTTTTGTATTAAGACAAATTATGAATCACCTATTATATTTGAGAATTCATTTTTTGTGTTTTTTTTATGAAATTTGACCTTCATGGGAGTTACCTAAAAAGTATTTTAGATGCGTGATATTTTTTAGGGAGTTGATTTAGAAAAAATATTTAGAAATTAATTTAAAAAATTTAACAAATTACACCTCCATGTTTCTTGATTTTTAAGATAATAAATTTTTTTAATAAATGGAATTAGATCAGTTAGAAAGATTTTGTAAGCATAACACTTAGTGAGATTTTTTTAGCAAGATTTTTGCCAATTAATGAAACCAAATTAAAGGACTAAATTAACAGTAGGTCCACTTACTTAATTAGTTAGAATTTGTCAAGAGTAATAATAACATTGAGCAGAAAATTTTAAGTAGTGTTCATCTTTTAGTATATACTAGTATAGATCCCGTAGTATAGTACGGTATTTGTAGAAGATTGTGTTAGAGAAAGTTGTAATTAAAATGTTATCATTAAACATTTTACATTTAATAAATTAATCTACTATTTATAAAGTTTTGTATTAATACGATTAGATGGTATTTTTTAGATTGATTTATAAAAGGGCATTTAAAAAAAATTATTTTCATAGATTTAACTTTATTTTTAATTTAATGTTAGGAAAAAAGGTTACTACCATCTAACGATGCTTTAAGTTAAGTTATATTACTTGTAATAAGAAAATATATAAATATTGTTACATTCTTTACAAAAATACTCCATACTCCATATTACTCGAGTAAAAAACAAATATTCCGTATGTAATCTTATCGTTATATTTTCACAACGAAAACGCTATATGTTGAATGAGAATATTAGATGTGAGTGTAACAAATCAACGCGAACTAACAGTATTAATATTAAATATTAATAATACTAGTATGCTAGTGTTAGGTGTTACAATATTACCGTAAATCCGTAGTTACCTTATTTATCATATTTATATAATATGCTAGTGCTAGGTATTAATTCAGTACAACTGTAATTACCATATTTAACATATTTATATAATATGCTAGTGCTAGCTGTTAATTGACTAAAATCATAATAATAGACCAAATTAATAGTGGGTCCACTTTCTTCATTTGTCATTCAATTAGTCAGCATTAGAAATATAAGCGGGAATTTTGAGCGGGATTTTTTCAGTTGTGTTAATCTTTTAGTATATAGGGGATGAGATTATTGATTTATTTTTTCTATGAGGACCAGTTGAAAAGGATCGTATCAAATGTACGAGAAGTTTAAGGGAAGTATTCTGCATTGTGCATTTAATTTCAATTAGTGTTTTTTTTTTGCTCAAAATAGATTGACTATAATATATTCTTGCTAAAAATAAAAGAGGTTTAATTCCAATTAGTGTAATGTTTTTTGCTCAAAATAGATTGACTACAATATATTATTGTTGAAAATAGAAGAGTATATTTATTAATTGACTACAATATATTATTGCTGAAAATAGAAGCGGATATTTTTGCGCAACGCAAGGACTCAGGTGAACGGGAAAAATGAGCGGGATTACCTGAGACTTGTTAATCTTTTAGTTTATAGGGGATTAGCAGCATGTTCAAAATAGTAGATTTCGACCAATATTCTATCATAATACACTATTACCAACACATCAGAATACACTATTTACCAAACACACGCAAATAGTAGATTGTTCCGTCAATCTACTAATAGGCCGAAATTTACTAAATTCACTCAATATGCTTCTTAACAAACAGGTTCATCTTTTAAGACCTTTTCATCCAATTTTTTCCGGTGAATACATGTAGACCCTGTTTGGTACTCAACAGATTATTATTAGTAGAATCATATTGGTCAAGCAGATTATAAATGACAAATTTGATAATTGACATGTTGGACTAGTATATTTTAATTAACAGAGTTAGTATGTAGAATGTCTAGAAAATAATTCTTGACTTTTTGGATGTTATCTCGATATAAGAATATCTCGGGTTGTAAATGCTCGTTGTAATAACAATCACAAAAACACAGTAAAAATTCATATAATTTATTTTAAAAATGAGAATTATTTGGTAGGAACTTTTTTTTATAAAATAAAATAAGACGATTGAGAATTAATATGAATAATTCTCTATTACCACATAATAGAGGAAGGTCAATGGAAATTTCTATGAAATTAATTCTTAAATAATGGACTAATGAGAAATTTATCGTAAAACTGAAATATCACATGAAGTTCCAAACTCCATATTCAACAACTGACGCCAAATATCATGAAAATGAGTCGCTTTTGATCTGACACTACGTGACTGCCTACGTTGTTTCAGAAGAAAAAAAAGTAATCAGCCTAGTCGGCAGTCATGAACGGTCATCTCAAAAGCGACTCATTTTACATAAAATATTCGGAAAAAAAAAAAAAAAAAAACCAAACAAATGTTAAACATAAAACTATCATGACAAATGTCCAAAAAACATAAACAGTATTCCATCATTTTTATTGTCTTTTGGCTTTCTAGCCTGGATTTCTCCACTAGTGTTGTTTTGTTTCATCGTTTAATTTTAATTTTAATTTTAATTTATCACATGGCTCCACCAACTTTTCCTCTATACATGATTAATAACTTTATATATATGTCAGGTATCTATACAAATGTCCAACATTTTTTGGCGACGTATTACTTGCTTTTTAGGGAGAAAAAAAAATCAATATATACTATGTGGTCGAGAATGGAGATCGTATATAGCATTTTAAAAAATCTTAAATAGGAAAACATATCAATTCCCTTTGAGTATTCAACTTGTTGTGTATTGTGGGGTGCATATAACATTACAATCAACTTGCGAGAGCCCTTAAGTTAGACGACTTTATACAATAATTTGTGATATACTTCGTTAACTATCTTAGGCTTTGTTCTTTTAGACTGAAACTGTCTGAATTGAACTGAACTGAACTTAATTGAGCTGAACTTAACTTAATGTAGTTGAATCGATCAGTAAGGGTTGATTTGTGAAGAGAAGAGCTGAACTAAACTGAATGAAGCCGAACTTAACTGAATTGAAATGAATCACCTGACCTGATGTCTTGACAATCGTCATATATAGATTAGATATGTTGATTGTATTGTTACATTTCACTCCATATTTTAAATTACTGTTTTATAGGGCAATGGTCCATCATCAAAATGGACTAGTTAATAACTTAATATAACAACTAGTATAGATCCCGCGCCACTGCGCGGTATATATAAAAAAAATATTTTTTAGTTTATTATTAAAATTGACACCTTATTAATACTTAATATTTAACTCCATTTTATTTTGATATAAAAAAAATTGAAATGGAAAACTAATCAAAGAGAATTGAGTAAAGTTATGAAATGTGTATTTTTATGAAGTACTTTTTTTACCATAAAATTACAGATTTCATTTTATAATTTTATGTAATTTTTTTAATGATTTTTTTTGTTACGAACATAATAGTAAGTATGTGTTAATTTATTTTCTAACGTAATCATTATTGTATTGTGAAAAATTTAGCAACATATAGTCTATAGTTTAATACCAATTTTATTTTATTATAATGAAAAAAATCATAATTTTGAATTTAATTAAAAGATTGGAGTATAATTATAATTATAAAAAGATTATATATTATGGAAAAGATAATAGTTTATTAAAAGAAAGTTTTAATTGTTTCCCTATTGAGCTGGATACATTTTGGAGGGAAAACTAAGAAAAATTTCATTTTCTTAGTAGTAAGGGGGGATTAAGCGCAATCTTGTTAAATTATCATCTTGTAAGGATTCTCTAACTTAAACCCAATTCTCATCGGAATTTAAACCGAGTAATAATAACGTAAGTATTTTTGTTGTTTTAACATTCATTTTAACCCAAAAAAAGAAAACGTAAAATATATGTTGAAGATACTAGAAAAGGGAAACGTAATGAATCTGGTGAATAGAAGGGCGTAATTGATAAAGATACTTGCTAATTGCTAGTTTTTTGGGCCTTTTCCTTTGCAACTTGCTACTCGTTTGGGCTCCATTATCTATTGATTTTTAGGCCCATTTTCAGTCGGCTCATGACTTTTCCGTTCAACCAAAGCATGCACGTTAACATCAACATTAGGCAGTGTGTGTGTGTGGGGGGGTTTCAATTTGGGTTTAGGTCGTTCGGGTTTACAAGAATTCTGTTCTGATGATAAACATTCCGGTTGCATTGAAAAAATTCGGGCCAATTTGTGTTTCGAGTCAAATTCGGGACCTTAGTTCGGGTGCAGGTCGGATCGAGTCAGTTTTGCTAGGTCTACCAACCACACTCTTAAAAGGATTTCAAATTCAAATGGTAAGCAAGCCGATTGGTCTAACACAAAACTTTGGCTTGATATTGTGCATTTATAAATTGAATTCTACAATGTCCAAAAAAATTAAATTAAATTAAATTGAATGATACGGAGTATCTTGCAATTCAATCGAGTAACAGAAATACCAGAATAACTCAAACTATGTTCAAAATGATAAAAATCTGCCCATTTATTCATTTAGTGTTGCCACAAGTCTCTTAAGAGAAAGTCTCAGATTCTACTGATCGTGCATTCATGCCTTAACTTTTGAGTTGAGTTTAACCCGAGAACTTTTGGTACCGGACGAGACGACTTGGAATTTTAGATGCTCTCCGTCTCTGTCCATTTTTGTACGTGCAAACTCGCTTTAGAAGTCTGCTAAGTATAAACCAACAATCATAATTAGTTCAAAATTATGGCCAAGATAAGAGTATTATTTAAGAGAGTTTTTTTTCCTACTTCGTACCTCTTTGTCCCAATCGCACCTATATGTGATGATTGCCAATATAAGCGTTTGAACCGCAGTTCCTCCGAAAATCGAATCCATTATTGAAATAATGCTCGAAAATAAAATAATTGTCGTTTTGGGTCGGTTTTGAAAATAATTATCAAAATGGTGTCCACGTAGGCTCGGTTTTGAC
>VHZZ01000902.1:131654-144879 GCA_009801015.1 Silene noctiflora
GAGCCTACGTGGACACCATTTTGATAATTATTTTCAAAACCGACCCAAAACGACAATTATTTTATTTTCGAGCATTATTTCAATAACGGATTCCCGAAAATCATGCCAGCCCAAATGCCCTGTTTCCATAATTGTATAACATTCATCAGCTTAACATGGGATTGATTAGAAGGTGTATGGTATGAAATAAGGTTTACCATAACTCCGAGATCAAATTGCCAACCCATCAATATTCCGAGAGGGACGTCACACAGATAGTAGCAACCGAGATTTATGTACGCTACTACATTTTGCCACCCTGATCCAACAACGACACCAGAAAGCACAGGTTGAATGCTGTTAAGAAGGATAGTAAAGGCCAAGAGAACTGACAGCTGGCTAACTACATCAATAATCGGCGGCAGTGGCGGACCCAGGATTTATGTGGCGGGGTGCACTTTTCAACATATTCGATAAAACTAAGACGACTATAGCGTGACAAAGTCAAACTGGAATATATACAACAAAATTTGATTGAATAAAAAGTAAAAATTCAAAGTGTCATGGTAACAAATTAAACAAAATTTTAATTGATTTAAAATAATCTAAACTTTTAAATCACTTTAGGAGAAAAAATATCATATATTTCACCAAATTAAAAATGATGACATACACTCGCTTGRCACTYTRTAGATTTTAACACGACTCTGTACTTTCATTAATCTAAAATGAAACATAATATATACAATTTATTTGAAATTTGTAAAACTGTATGAATTTAGGGTTATACAATTTCAAATTTGTAATTAGATTATATGTAATTGAGGATATAAGTTGAGATAAAAGTAATTACTAACATTTACAAAAAAAAAATGGACAACAAAAAATTAAAAAATTATTAATAGTTTAAATTCATCAGAGAGAACTTAAAATATAATACAATGTATTACTAAAATAAAAAATTGAAAAGTGAAAATTGATAAAATAAAACAAAAAAAGGGGGAGTAAAAATTGATCAAAAAAGGGGAGTGTGGAGTAAATAATTATTAATAGTTTAAATTCATCATAGAGAACTTAAAATATACTACAATGTATTACTAAGATAAAAAATTAGAAAGTAAAAATGGATTAAAAAAGAGTAAAAATTTATCAAAAAAGGAGAGTGGGGAGGCTAGATCCCACGACCTTCAATTCACATCAACTTGCCTTATCCATTGCACCACACCTAGTACCATGTTTTAAAGAAGCGAAATTATTACTAGTACTTAAGCTGTCGTTATTTAAAAAAAAAAAAATCAAAAACCGATGGTGCGCACCCCCAGGTCCGCCAATGATCGGCGGACTGTTGGAGAAAATGAATGTAAAGTCGTCGTGTAGATTCAGAACAAGAATAAAGAAGAAGAGTCCGATCACTAGGGATGTGCCCACCGCCACAATGGTAGCGAACTTGGCTCCTTTACCATTTCCTGCTCCCAGTTCATTAGCTATCCTTACTCTGTGCATTGGTATATCAGCGTGTCAATGTAACATCGTTAAATCTTTGGTGGGCGTCTTTAGTCCTCGTATATGTATGTAAAGTTGATAAAATGAAGAGGAAATATGAATGGAATCGCTTGCCTTCTCATTAATCAGCTGAACGAATATATAGAAATACAAACGATATACCTAGGGTTAAAACCCTAAGCCCAAGTACGAACACATAATACGAGCTAAGCCCAATACGGAAATATAATACAAGCGTGTTACCCCCCCTCAAGTTGGAGCATACGGATTGTAAGTGCCCAACTTGCGAACCAACAACTGAAACTGAGAACCATCTAAAGCCTTCGTGAGTACATCGACAAGTTGTTCATCAGTAGGCACATACGATGGAGCAATGAGACCATCAGTGATGGCATCACGAACAAAATGACAGTCGATCTCTATATGCTTGGTACGCTCATGGAACACCGGATTCCTAGCAATATGGAGAGCGGACTGGCTGTCACACGAAACGGGTACTGCAGCGGAATGTGATATGCCTAAATCTCCCAGCAACCCTGTCAACCACTTTATTTCACAAGTAACAGCAGCTAATGAACGATACTCGGCCTCAGCAGACGAACGAGATACGGTTGGTTGTTTCTTAGTCTTCCAAGATACAATGAACGATCCCAAGAACACAATCCAGCCAGTTAGAGACCGACGCGTCATGGGGCATGCTGCCCAATCCGAGTCACACCGCGCACCAAGTTGCAATTTAGCATTAGAACATAACAAGATACCTTGTCCCGGTGTACCCTTCAGATACCGTATGACTCGTAAAGCAGCATCCCAATGCGTGGACCGAGGCTTGTGCATAAACTAAGAGAGGACATGAACTACATAAGTAAGGTCAGGGCGTGTCACTGCCAGATAGACCAATCGCCCTATCAACCTGCGATAAGGTTCTGGGTCAGCAAGAACGGGATTGATGGAGTCACCCAATCGGTGATTTTGTTCAATGGGAGTAACCGTCGGTTTGCTACCTAGATATCCAACCTCAGAAATGACGTCAAGAGCATACTTTCGTTGACACAAGAAAACACCGTCGGAATTTCTAGCTACTTCAATTCCCAAAAAATACTTCAAGTCACCCAAATCTTTCATATGGAAACAAGAGTGAAGATATTGTTTGAAGCTCGTGACAGCAACTAAATCGTTCCCCGAAACAATCAAATCATCAACATATATCAGAACATGTAATCGAACATTGTCTTTAACATATGTGAACAATGAGTAATCATAATAACTCTGCCGAAAACCATATTGCTTCAAGGCAACACCCAGTTTCGCAAACCAACACTTTGGAGCTTGCTTAAGCCCATATAACGATTTACGTAACCGGCATAACATACCTGGGACAGAGGAATGAAACCCCGGTGGCAACCGCATATACACTTCCTCATCGAGGTCCCCATGAAGGAAATCATTATGCACATACATCTGATGGAGTATCCAATTTTGTGTAGCTGCCACGGCAAGGAATGTTCGAACTGTACTCATTTTCGCTACAGGGGCAAACGTCTCATCATAATCCACACCCTCAGTTTGATGATTTCCAAATACAACAAGACGAGCTTTTAGCCGTTCAATGGTAGAGTCGGACTTGTACTTGATTTTGTAAAGCCATTTGCTGCCAAGAGCTTTCTTTCCTGGGGGCAATTTTTCCAAAGTCCAAGTCCCATTTTCAACCAGGGCATTCATTTCATTTTCCATGGCTTTACGCAATTCTGAATTCTTCACGACCTCTTTAAAGGAACGAGGCTCTTTGTGAGACATGAGTGCTGCCAAGTAAGAGCGATGTTGTACAGAAAATTTATTACTTTGAACATACTTTACAAGAGGATATGGCGTACGTGAGAGTGGCAGAGTGACAGTGACTTTGGAGGCATCAGACGGACTATTACCAAGTGTGCCCTCAACCACATAATCACGTAAAAGAGTAGATGGGAATTTGGGTCGATGTCCACGACCCATGGTATTTTCGCCCTCCACAGCACTCACGTCATTCTCCTCTCTCACGGAGTCAGGCTCCTCACTCACTGGCTCATTCCCACCAGAATCACCCAGCGCAGTGTCCCCGTCATGGGTCACGGTGTGTATTTGATCATTACTAGGAGGTACACAAACAGGCTCATCTGAGCAAGGAGTATCCCAATCAATAATAACATCATCAGTGGTATACTGTAACGGGGTCGGAGCTGATTCATCCACAAATGGAAAATGATCTTCATACAAAGTCACATCTCGGGACACAAAAAATTCACGAGTTTCCAGATCATACAAGTACCACCCCTTTTTACCATATGGGTAACCCATGAACACACATTTACGGCTTCGACTTGCAAACTTATCGGACTTGGCTCGTTGATTGTGTGCAAAACAAAGCGAGCCAAACACTTTAAGGCGATCAAATGGAGGAGGAGAATGGAACAGTACCTCATACGGGGTGATGCCCCCAAGCAACACAGATGGCGTCCGGTTAATTAAGTGTGCGGCAGCCAAGGCACACTCACCCCAAAATTTAAGAGGTAAACCGACTTGAAAGCGCAAGGCACGAGCTACATTAAGAATGTGTTGGTGCTTCCGTTCCACACACCCATTTTGTTGGGGTGTGCCAACACATGAAGACTGGAAAATAATGCCCTGTGCAGTAAAGTACGATTGAAGGCAATGAAGTTCGGTGCCATTGTCACTACGAAAGATTTTAATGACAGCGGAAAACTGGCGAGCAATCATAGCTGTAAATTGCATAAATTTATCATAAACTTCTGTTTTGGTGCATAATAAATAAATCCACACTCCACGAGAATAATCATCAATAAGCGTAAAAAAATATTGTGCTCCACCCAAAGCTGATGGGTCAGAAGGTCCCCAAAGATCACAATGAATAAGTTCAAACGCACATTTGCTTTTATTTGTACTTAACGGAAAACTGTTTCGGATATGTTTGGAACGATGACAAACCTCACACGGTTTAACCAATGTTTCTTTACTATTACTAAAAAATGGAAGTAATTTTACTACTTTTTCTGATGGGTGCCCCAGTCTGCTGTGCCATAATGAAAGAGTCGTGCCCGCAGCTAGAGCCCTCGTGATTATTTGTGGTTGTTGTCTAAGGTAATAAAGTCCGTCCAACCTGTCACCCGCTCCAATCGCCACTCTCGTACGACGGTCCTGTATAGTACACAACTGGGCGTTAGTGATAAGTTCACAATCAAGGGCATCACTTAACTGTGATACTGAGATTAAGTTACATTGTAAAGTGGGTACATAGAGGACAGAGTTAAGAGAAAGAGTGGAGTTAAGGTCAACGCGTCCCACATGGGAGGCACTAATCTGAGTAACATCTGGAAGACCCATTGTACGGCTAGGAACCTGTCGAACATCTCGAAGTATATCACAATTACCCGTCACATGATGCGAGCAACCCGTATCAATTAACCACTTACCCGCAAATGAATGTTGAGGAATGCCATAGACAGTAACGTCCTGGTTGGCCTGGCCATCTACAATAGTAGCATGAACGACAGCGCTTGCATCTGCCTTGCTCTCTGCTTTGTGCGAGTCACCACGGCCCCCACCAGTACGGCCACCCCCACGGCCAGAACCACCACGACCAGTACCCCCTCCATGTCCCGAACTCCCTTTCTGAGGTTTATTGATGCCTTTCAACTCATACCACCAATCAGGCAGCTCATCAAGGAGATCAAAACACATGCTGCGATCGTGTCCAGAGCGCTTACAATGGGTGCACACAAGTTTTTGACGTTCTGATTTGGTAAGTTGGGAGGAGGGAAGGGGCATATTAGGTCGAGAACTCGAATGAACGACGAAGGTGGAGGTTTCGCCAAGGGGTCGGTCAGAAACCCGAACCCGCTCTTCCTGAGAGATAAGATGAAAGGCACGATGCAGCGTGGGTAGGGGTGTTTGAGATAATAGAACTGAACGCAAATACCCATAATGAGCAGATAACAAACCAAGTAAAAAACGATGCAAACGATCAGATTCACGTCGTTCGCCATACTGTTTACCAATGTTACAATCGCACTTCCGACACTTACAAGTGATAATGGGTTCATATTTATCTAGTTCGTCCCATAGTTGACATAACTTCCCATAGTAGACTGCTACGGACATGGACTCATTTTGACGACACTCATGAAGATCGTCTTTAATCTGTTGTATTTTTGGACCATCGATGACGCTAAAGCATTCATGAAGATCGTCCCATAAACGCTTTGCATCTTCGTAATTAGGAAGAAGGGATTTTACCTCAGGATCAATCGTGTTCATAATCCACGAAACAAGCAGGGAGTGAATGGTTTCCCAATCCTCCGGAGTACAAGGTGGTTGTGGTTCATTATACGTACCATTGAGAAAGCCATATTTGCGGCGCGCTTTAAGTGCAGTACGGACAGAATAAGCCCAATCATCAAAGTTGTCGAGCTTCAACCGAACCTCAGTAATACGGTCACCAGGTTTGTCGTTTTGCCCGACGAAATAGGGAGAGGAAGGATCGATTTTATGGGTACAGACGAGTCCTTGTCGTCGCCGTCAGTCATGGCGGAGAACGAACTAGGGTTTAGGATCTTAATTTTGTGTGTAGTCTGATACCATGATAAAATGTAGAGGAAATATGAATGGAATCGCTTGCCTTCTCATTAATCAGCTGAACGAATATATAGAAATACAAACGATATACCTAGGGTTAAAACCCTAAGCCCAATTACGAACACATAATACGAGCTAAGCCCAATACGGAAATATAATACAAGCGTGTTAAAATTTAATCTAGTTAAACTCTTTCCCAAATTTTAGGATACATGTCCGGATTATACATGCAACAACTTGAACGCAATGCTATCAGTATTTAGAAAGTACCGGAATGTATTATACACTTACCCGCAGTGGCGGACCTAGAAATTTAATGTTTGGGGGCACTAAAATTTTTTAACGTGTTATTTACGCGCGTTTAAGATCAATATTTTTATATTTTAATGTTTTTTTTTTCCTAAATTAGTATTATATNATTTTCTCAAAAAAATAATATTTTCTATAAAATACTTTAAATTTTAAACATATGTAAAAATAATATCTCTTTTGTAGAAGGATAATGATACGGCGCGGTATCATTATCCTTTATAGAATATAATATACTTTAGTACCAAATACACAAACAAATGTAAGTGGTACAATGGTTTAGAATTTGACAAGTCAATTGAAGATTAGAAGTTTGAATCACATATCAAGCAATTACCTTCTAGAAAGTAATTCACACATTTACCAACAGTGTCATGATAACTTTGAGTCTACATTAAATACCTACAAAAATTTATTTCTGAAACTTCATGGGGAAACCTGCCCCCGGGGCCCCCTTGGGTCCGCCCCTGCTTACCCGGCACCAGTAAAGAATGCCAAGGGGATCATCATCTCCCATCCGTTGATACTCATACTACAAAATAGTGAAAAACTTACACGTTATAAATTGAGAACGCGTTCAGATTTTAAAGGCGTTATGCCCGAAGACGATTCATAAGTTGCAGTATTTGAATGGCAACTAATAAAGCGACCATAAGACATAAAGACAAAGACTTGGATGAGTAGTTACTAGATAAAATCTTACCAAATAGATAAAGCCATCCAATGCAATCTTTGCATTCTTCAAATTTCCTGTCATGAGTATCAGTATTTTGTAGTACCAATTCTCCAAGCTGTATGCTCAAAATAACCGGGCAATTGCATTAGAATGTCGTCGATTCAAAACATATTCATGTAGCTATACATGTTCAATTCCTAAGGTGGATCAAATGCCTTGTAGATAAGCAAATATAGCCAATTCACATGAATTTGAATGAATCAAGTATATATGGAGTATCAAACAAACGATCACTCAAGAAACGAGACAAAGGGGAATGTACCAAAGCATGACACCGGAAGCAGCAGAGAGCTTGACAAACTCCCAAAGGCCAGTAAACGGTTCCATAGAAAACCCGGCCCAAGTAAGGGGACAACCTCCCCAAACACTATAACCAAACAGACCAAACACCAAGACCCACCAAGCGAAGTTTTGAGTAACTGCTACCCCAACAATTATGATAAGATTATAGAGGGGAAATGAATTGTATTATTGATGTTGGTTCTGATTCAATACATGTCTTTATATAATAAAGACTAATTGACTAAACTCTAGATGATAGCCGTCGTAGCCTAGCTAAACCCTAATGGGCCTAATATCCTAATACCCTCCCTCAATCGTAAAGGCAGTACGTAGTACGAACTTTACGATTGGAATAAAAAAAAAACAAGAAAATCATAATCAATAAAAAATGAGATCTTGAATCTTCTCTTCTTCAATCTTCATTAATCTTCTTCGTCTTCAAAGGTGGTAAGAAACGAGTATAAGACTCGTTAGAAATTTTTTCGAACAAGAACGTTAAGTTTTTCGGACTTGTCGAATATGAGTTAATTTGTAGGAACACTAATCGAATCTAACAAATATCAATAAAACGGAAAAATTATCCGTCAATTTTAAGATCTGGAGAACGTTAATCTTTTCGGACTCCAAATAAATTAAGCACCACCTTAAAAGACGTTGAATTATTTTAATCAAATTTCAAAGAGAGGGTATTGGCTGATAAAACAAGACTAATCATCCAAAAAATTGCCTATGTTGGACGTACTGATGTACTCATCCAATAACCAAAATCGATCGTATCATACGAATCGATTTGAATTTATTCTTTTTTTTTTTTTAGATTTGCTGAAACGGTAAAGGGAAAGCTTTAGCTAAAATAATATGTGTTTATTTGTCAAAGATCCCGCCGGTGGGTATGGTAGCAAGCTAGGTTAAACACCCACCGACAGGGTAGCGGAATTTTGTGTATTTAGACCTCAAGAGCGTGAGGCTCTGATACCATGATAAGATTATAGAGGGGAAATGAATTGTATTATTGATGTTTTTTCTGATTCAATACATGTCTTTATATAATAAAGACTAATTGACTAAACCCTAGACGATAGCCGTCGTAACCTAGCTAAACCCTAATGAGCCTAATATCCTAATAAATTCCACACTTGAGCACCAAAACAAACAACCACGACACAAATATATGGACCAAGAACGCCACCACTGACACCCACGCCACCACCCCTGCCTTGAGCTGACACTGCAAGAATCTTTGGAGTGGGAATTGAAACGCAAAACTGAAGTGCAATGGTAACAACCACAAAGACACCACCCCGGCTAACTCTGCCACATCATCTGGTTGACCGAGCAGGTTTAACAATGGGGTCGCGAATAGGTACAATGGTAACAAAAGTATGGAACATACAAATAGTACAATCCATGATCGTTGCATATACACTCCCAACATATAGTAATTCTTTGATCTGTATGCTTGGCCGCATAGCGTCTCTAGCGCACTTGCCATCCCTAGCTGATCAAAACAACTCATATATATGTGACACTTATTTTATGAAATACTAGGACAAAATATTCATCCAAATTTTCAAAGTTTTGACATACAACTCTCTCATACTAAGACTCCTATAGTTACATTATAAATTTTGTTAGGATCCATTTTATTGATGATAACATACCTACCTTAATTGTGTATCTAAGTGTTCATTTCAGGATCCCTTAAAGCATGTGTTCAATGTTCAAGATTTGTTGATCAAAACTACCCAACTGTTGTTGTATTTAGAGTCACTATTGTAAAGGTAAGAGAATGCAACTCAAAGTAACAGTCAGTATAACGGTCTGAAAGAGTGTTGTTCAAAGCAACAGTTTACTCTTACCCGTGTCTCTTGAAGATTTTTTAAAGTCTTGAAATTCAAAATATTTAAACTTTCAATTCCAAATTTCTACCTTGAGTAGTTTACATTTCTAAATATTTTGAAATTAAAAGAAAAAAATGGTTTATTCCATTGGCATTTTTCTAAAGTCTTTTTCTCAAAATGGCAAAGTCTTTTTTATCCTTTAAGAAAGAAGAACCTACTTATTTTCAAACTTGTTTCTTTTACAAGTGCCCTCATGTGACTATTTATTAAGACTTGTGACTGATTTCAAACACATTTAAGGAGGCATTCAAAGCTTTTTTTCCTTTTTCACATTTGGAAGAATGTTTCTTTTTATGCTAATTTGGAAATAGTCAAATACATTTGTTTTCTAGCAAATGGCTTGATCTTCTAAACCCCGTTTCTTCCATCTATAAAAGGAGCACTCTTCCTCTTTATTTTCCAAGACTTTTTCTGAGAATCTTTTAAAGTATTTTGCAAATTTGTTTTAAAAATTCAACACGTTTTCTTTTGCAAAATTATTCTAAGTTTTCAAGAGTCACAGTCTTCACTACTGTTACTTTGTATTGTCTTCTCTTACTTAGAATTGTTTGATCTTTAAGTTGTCCTCCTCAATTCTTTTTTCAGAACCAGTTTGAGGAAACTTGATCTTGTAAAACYTTCTAAGTTAGAGTGTCAAGTTCTTAGACGGAGTAGTCTTTGAACTATTGTCGCAACCGGAGTAGGTTGTTGGTCCTTTTATTGTAAGGGTTCAAGTAGTCGGAGTAGATCACTTAACTAATCAATAAAARAAGATTGGACGTAGGCCCTTAGAGTGTTGGCCGAACCAATTCAAAATCGTTGTGTTGATCTCTCTTTACTTTTATTATGCTGCAATTTATTGTTTTGTTCTCCATTAACGTTTTCTTGAGCAACAGTCCTTAATACTGTTACTTTCGCTCTTCAGCTGTTCACTTACTGCTAAGACATACAAGTAGCAGTCAGAACTACCGTTGCTTTCACATTTCAGCGTTACATTCAAACCATTGAGATACACATCTATTTTCTCAATATATTTGATGTATCCAACCGTTTATTACATTGGCAATCAACTTACTTTAAAACAATAAAGATTAATTTTAAAATTTTAAAATAGTACCTAATTCACCTCCTCCCCCTCTTAGGTACTTGAAATCCTAAACCCTTCAAATTCTTATTGAGCTATGGGCGCTTCCCCCTTTTCGAAAAATGAAAAATCCTTTCAATTTTACCCTTTTGCCATTCCTCTTTTGCCCCCGCTGAAATTTTTTTTCTCCCAGGGATATCATAAAGACGATCAATTTGAGAAAAAAAAACATATTCAAAACTCGCTACAAAGAGATATGATACGAGGGATGTAGGGGCTTAGTTACTCATAGTATCAAACTTATGGGGTATGTGTAGATCAACCGCCTAAGTTTCACCTGTAGCAAACTAATAAGTTTCCAAAAATGTGAAATTAAACCTAACAAGTATTCTACCATTTTCTATTAAAAATCATTTTAAATATATCTATTAGAAATTAAATACAATATTTACATGTTTAACAAAAAATGTGAACCAAATTTAATATAAACAAAAATTTGGTCATGTAACTTTTCAGTGTAATTTCACTAAATTCTCATATTATAAATACTTTTTCACCAAAATAAATAAAAAAGTATTTGAACATGCTTTTTAATAATTAGGGATTTTAGGATTAATATTTGTTCAATTATTTTGACTTTCAATAATAGCAAAATATTTAATTGAGCCAATTTGTTACATTTTTAAATTAAGGGGATTAATTATTGCACATAGTATCAAACTAATAAGTACTCTGGTATTTTAGTCGCATTTTACCTCGCGTTTATACCTTATTCCGACTCGATTTTGCGTGCTTTATTGATTAAAAAACTAATTTATTTACTAATTTATAATAATTAGTCGTCTTAGCTAGATTTAATAATTAGTCGTATTTTAATATATTATTTGTATTAATATTATTTTATTAATTTTATGGTAGGTGAGACTTGAGACGGGATTGCGTAGCGAGATTACGAGGCGGAAAATTCATTATGAATATCAAAAGTCAAGGCTGACTTTCAACCTTGACCTTGACCAATCCCCTACATCTCGTCTTCATCATCAAGAACCCACAACAATTCATCAACATTCCATCATCTTCATCAATTCATCACTAACCATCAGTCATCACCATTTTCGTCTTCATCAACCTCTATCACCATCTCCGTCTCTTTTTCGCTGCTGCCCAGAAACACCATCACCTTCATTCCATTTTCAGTCCATCATCAACAATTACACCATTTATCCCCCATCACCATCTACATACCATCACCACTTCGTCCTCCACCATAATCATCAAGTCAGCCCTGCATTTGTCCTTCATCACCAGCATCATCATCATGGTTCATCATCCAGCATTCAATATTCAACAAGCTTCTTCTGCCGGAGCACCGGATGCCGCCTCCTCCACCGACTCACAACAACAGCTCAAAGCTTCAATTTTGGAATTTCTCGGCGCCGTCCATGTCACCGGCGGCCGGCCAACCGACCCCCAACGCCCTTTCAATCTCCAGAGTTCGATAATTCAACTTTTTATTGCCCTTTGCCTATAAACAGAAAAAAAAACTCTCTCTAATTCTCTCTGATCCCTTACAAAACTAATCAAATCCACAAAATTATTAAAATTCGTCAAATTAGACAATTATGGATGTTAGAAAAATTTTCATTATTATTAGTCTCAAATTTTTCTAATATTTCTAATATTTCTAGACTAAAAATATGAAATATTAGAAATCCTTTGTAGTATGAAAAACCGTCTCAAATTAAAGTTGTAATCTTTCATTATTATAATTCCAATTATTATTTCGTTTATGCAACACATTTATTTTCTCAATAGTTTACCTTTAGTAATGGGTTGAAATATGGAGGAAAAAGACATTCATCCTTATTAATTCAATCCAAGTTCATTACTTTCCTCTTAGTTGGTATAAATCTTCTATCTTTTACTTTGTTTATCATTTGTTTCCATTTGTTTAATTTCCCCTTCAATTTTACTTGTTTCTTGTTATGCATAGAATGCGTTTGTTGAAATGTTTATGAGAAAGTTTGTTCCTTTTTAGTTAAAGACTCCATCTTTAAGCTTTGTCAGTAATTGTTATAGTTTAATCAGTGAATTCTAGCAATTGTTGGTTCATTTTTATTGTAATTAATAATTATTCAACTTAAAACATGTTTAATTGTCAAGGCTTAACCTTTATTACTTGTTTTATCTCTATTAATATGAGTAGTGAGTAGTCCCTTAACTAGGACTCGGTTTTTCTCCTAATGAGTGGTKYGTTTGATTRRTTYCATGAGTGATTAGTTGTTGGGRAGGATTAKTGAGGGTTGGTTTGAGGRATTTRCWTGATTAAWTGTTTGARTTTGGGTYGTTGTTTGGTTTGTGACCCTTGTCCACCAACGAAAGTTGGTTAGGTYGGGAATCAGGAACCCCTCACTTCATTCACCTTGMCTACCCTAGTTGAGACCGAAAGGGAGAACTTAGGGAAGGGGTGCCTCTAAACCTTGTGTTTGAATTCGACCTCCGAGAGGAGGAGTTGGATGACCCGGAACTAGACTTTGGCCAATTGGACTTATGAAAACTTATGGTACCTTGGGAAAGTGCACGTTCCTTGGATAGTTGAGGTTTTACTTAAGGATTCCGACCTCCGAGACCAAAAGGGATCGGAGGGGGGTTGGGCGACCTAGTGTCCTAGTGCGAACCCGAGAGGGAGGTTCTAGGCGAATTAGAGCGACCTCCTCCTCACTTATCACCCCAATAGCCTATCCAAGGGAGTCATGATGATTTACTACGAGTTAAAAGGAGAAAAATCGTGTCCTAGGCTTTTTATCATTTGAATACATC
>VHZZ01000903.1:69932-89088 GCA_009801015.1 Silene noctiflora
CAACGGTTATTTACCGTTGTTAAAGCTTCAACAACGAGTTTTTAAAAATATTTAACCGTTGTTAAAACTTTTAACAACGGAGGTTCCAACAACGCCCGTGTATTGTTTTAACAACGGTTAATAGCCGTTGTTGTCGGCTGTTTTTGTAGTAGTGACTAGCAATAGTGCAAGGAATAGAAAACTCCCTGGATATTGTAACTTAGGAGGTGAGTCAGCATGAAGGACAGCTGCGCATGTTTGAGTGAAAGCCACCGTCTCCGTCTCATCAAAAGATCGCTTCTTAGATAGTATGTCTTTTAAGAACTTCGCATAAGCCGACACTTGAGTGACCAATTCATTAAATGGTACACTAACTTGCAAATTCTTCACTACTTCCATAAATCTCCCGAACTGCTTATCAAGCTTTGATTTTTGTTGTCGGTGTGAAAAAGGTAGTTCAATTGTGATGGGCTCGGCTTCTTTTACTTTATTCGATGTTTTCAAAACACCGTCATTCAACAGAGGGGAAACTCGATCGAGTTTTAGATTACTCAATCGAGTTTCAGCATTATCAGCAACGTCTTTATCTTTTTTAGCGACAGCATCCTCAGCACTGGAAACTCGATCGAGTTTATGATTACTCGATCTAGTTTCCTGTTTCCCAGCAATTTTTTCGTCTTTTTCCTTACTCCGTGTTTCAACCGTGCTTCCTTCTTTCTCGTCATCGCTCAGCTTCAAATTACCCAATCCCTTAGGATGCATGTAGGGTATCACATCTTCATCATTAGGCATCTCCGAACTTGCATCGGAAGAACCGCTCCTCAAGGAAATAGCATTAACATGCTCATGTGCCTGTTTGCCTTGTGGAGGGAGACTGTCGGGCTGTTTAGATGGATGTTGCACCGCCATTTACGCCACTTGAGTATCAAGCATCTTATTATGGGCCATAAGCTCAAAAATATGCGCAGCTTGTTTTTGTTGAATCATCAAACTCTGCTGCAACATGGCTTTCATCTCAGCCAGATCATTATTAGGAGCTTGTTGAGGAGGTTGCAGGGGCTGAAATTGTTGAGGCGGCTTTTGATAATAACTCGGCTGATTACCCCTATTCTGAAGAATTACATATGAATTCGGCTGCGGGTTTGAAGTAGACGCATTCTGGCTTCTGTCAGGGAAGAAGCTGGAGTAAGGAGTACCTTGCCTGAATGACTGAAAGACATGTACTTGCTCAATCGTGCTCATCCATCTTGCAACAATATGACCCTCAATTCCACATCTTTCACAAGACACTTCTTGTTGGATCATAGCATGAACGGTGTGCTGCTTACCCAAGGATTGGGATGTCTTCAATTCAGCTATTTGGGCAGTTAGGGCCTCTAATTGTGCTGCAACAGCACTGTCTGCACCTCCACCTCTAACACTCCCTTGCGGATTGCCATACTCAGCAGTGTGAGTAGCCATATCATCAATTATCTTCCACGCAGTATCATCATTTGTGTTATTTTGAAATCTCCCATTTGCAGAGGAGTCAAGAAGAGCCTTATGATCATCATATAACCCATTATAAAACTGGTTACATAAGAACCAGATCTGGAAACCGTGATGGGGCACATAACGCACTAATCTCTTGAATCTAACCCAAGCCTCGTTTAGATCCTCAGTATGACCTTGCTTGAAATTTGTAATTTAACTTCTTAAGGCATTAGTCTTCTGTGGTGGAAAGTACCTCTTATAAAAGGCAAGAGCTAAAGAATTCCAGTCGGTAACACCCTAGGCTTCCATGTCTAAGTCCCTCAACCATTCAGCTGCACCATCTTGTAGGGAGAAAGGAAAAAGCACTTGTTTTACCCGGTCCTGAGTCACCCCCGCAGTCAAGGGGATGAAACAACAGTATATGACGAACTTCTCCATGTGTTTCGCATGATCTTCTCCAGGTGCCCCTCCGAACATATTTCGCTCCACCAGATTGATGTAAGATGGGCGAATCTCAAAAGTTCCTTTATCAGTAGTAGGGAGCTTGAATCCCTTTGGAATGGAATCCACGGTAGGCTCAAAATGACTAACAAGTGTCGGCATCTTGACAGAATTAGAATTGGCAGAAACTGATGTGTCCTCTTGTAAGGACTGATCTTCTGGGAAAAGAAAGAGCTCGTAGCCTTTGTCAAGCGTACTCGAGTCTTCTACTTCACTGAATTCTCTCTGTAAGCTTCGTCTAAACCGAAAAGTCCTTTCTAGTTCGGGATCAAAAGGTACAATGTCTAACCTGTTGGACCTGGACATACACGAAACTAACAAGAAAATATCAAACCGTCTCAAGGAACTAAGGCTCCCTGAGACAAAAAGACAAAAATAAACAATAGCAAATAGAAAATTGTTGCCTCCCCGGCAACGACGCCAAATTTGACAAGGCTAAAGTCGCGTCACCTATATCAAAATAAACCTAAATTATACTAACAAAATAGCTAGTGATAAGTTAGGGTCGATCCACGAGGAGGCGGTGTAATCTATTTGTTAAGTCTAAGTCTGTCTTAATGGTAACAGTTATTTAAAGGGTTGATTGGATTAACTAAACTAATTGCAATAAAATAAAGAAGATGAAATCAATAATATAAAAGAGTCCAGGGATCAAGTTCACTAGGTCAGTTATCCGGGGGTGTGATTTAACTAATTAACAGAGCAAATATGTTGTTTAAGTCCATATGATCGGTCGATTCTAATATGTTCTTTAGATCTAATTTAACATGCGGTCGCTATCACTAAACTAGTTCTATTTAATTGTCGTGACCTATACTAGTCTTAACCCGGTCGGTAAAAATCCTAGTTTGCAAGACTAATTAATTAATCTTGGCCAGTAACTAATCAATTAGATTTAAGACAAGAATTAAACAACAACATAAAAGCAATTTAACCATTAATTCATTAATTATTCCCCCTTCTAACAACCTAGATCCCTTTTCACCCTAGATGAATAAATTAGCTACACATATTAATGAATCTAACAACAATAAGATGAATAAAAGACATAATTAAAAGCATAAAAACAATGAACAAAGCAATTGTAAATATGAAACTTGAATTATTAATAATTGAGGAAAGATTAACAAAATACTGTAATGTAAAGGCGTAGATCTGGAGAACAAACGTAATGGAAACTAAAATAAATTATTCTAATGAATTTTAGAGAGTTTCTAGGGTAAAATAAATCATCCTAAAACATAGGCGTCGAGTATGGTATTTATAGCATGAAACAAATCTATTAAGGAAAGTCCTCGCTGAAGTCGGGACTCTCGGTAGATACTCAATCGAGTATTGGGGAACTCGATCGAGTATGCACTTCTCAGGATCCCCAACTCTCGACATTTGCATATTGCTCAATTGCATGTAGATACTCGATCGAGTAATAACAAACTCGATCGAGTTCTTTGTCTCAGCATCTTTCTGCAACGCGCACTGAACTTCAAATGGTCGCCATTTTTTCGTTACTTGGTCAAATCAAGCGTTTTTGGTGGAGTTGGAAAGCTAACCCGATAAGCTTTCACCACCATTTTGAATTACTTGATTCTCATTTGTAGAACTCGAGTTATGGATTTTCAAAGTTGGCACTAGTAATGTGAAGTTTCTCTTTTTGTCACTTCTTCGTCTTATCTTCTCTTCTCTTCCTCTAGATTTCTGTGCCATGTTTCGTGTATTCCTTTATGCCATTCCGCGGTGCTTCATTTCATTCTTTTGCTCCACAAATGCATTATTCCTGCATT
Source organism: Silene noctiflora (assembly GCA_009801015.1). Classification (NCBI taxonomy): domain Eukaryota; kingdom Viridiplantae; phylum Streptophyta; class Magnoliopsida; order Caryophyllales; family Caryophyllaceae; genus Silene; species Silene noctiflora. The sequence continues at coordinate 73,667 of VHZZ01000903.1, forward strand.
AAACACCCAATAGCAGCAGTAACAACATTCTAAAATAAATGGCATATAAAAGACATATTCTAGCACGAAATCCATACAAAAAGCGATTAAAGGGAGGCATATTAATGTATATAAAAGTGACTCATCAATATCCCATGTGTGTTTTATGTATATTTAGTAATCTATAAATAAACAACAAGTTCGTGTATAAATTTCAAATCCACCTTTCATATTTCCATGTCTTCATTGGCATCATAAACAATTTTAAGATCGGCTAAAAATTAACGTGGCAAGTAAGAAAAGTTGGATGTCGGTTTTCCAACTAATTAGAAATAAGAGGGTGGTGGTAGTATGTCTAGGTGAGGGATTTAATGATGGTATTTTTGAGCAATACTAAAAGGACAAAATGGTGGCTGGACCTGAAATTGTGTGATTCCCTTTCCGACCTCGACATCTCTCATTATCTCATTATCTCCACTCTCGCCCGTCTAAAGGCTGAACTATAGCCTCACTATCATCTTAATATTACCCGCGCCTCTTCAAAGAGGTGCAAGAGTACGTGCGCTCATTCAAAAGGGCGCAACTACTGTTGCGTTTCTTTGTTTGAAATGTCTTCCTTTAATAAAAAAAATGCTTGTTTGCGGATTCCGATGAGACGCGAATGAATGTTTATCTTTTGAGATGGATTTGAAGGTATATGACTCTAACTATTTAATAATCGAAATAATATTTTAGCGTTTTTCAGAATATTCCGACTCGAAACGAGACGGGATCTGAATACGGAGGCGATTTGTAACCCGAACTCCGAATGGACTCTAATTAATGTTAAGAGAACCGTAATAGAACGTAGATGACGACTTAGAAGTTGACCAAATTATCGAGCAATGTTTATAAGCCGACTCACGAAAATTTATTTTAACGCAATATAAGATAAACATGTCGTCTGATCATGGTGGCTTTCCAACTAGTTAGAAATAGGAGGGTGGTAGCATTTTTTGTACCGCACACTAGTACCTTTGAGGCTTTGAGGCTTTGAGCATGATCTTGGCATCTTTGAGGGTTTAACGATGGCATGATATTGGCATCTTTGAGCAATGCTAAAACGGGACAAAAAGGCAGCTTGACCTGAAATTGTCTGATTCCCTTCCCAACCTCGACATCTCTCATCATCTCTCTATCTCCATTATTCCCAGTCTGAAGGCTCAACTATAGCCTCACTATCATCTTAATCTTAATTAATTAATACCTCCAAAAAATGGCGATTTCTCAAACATTCGTACAACAATATCCATGCCTTTCCGCATTTCCTCACTTGTCTCCATCCACATCGCTCATCCTCTCTTCTCCTCTTTCCTCCTCCTCTCGCATCTCACTCAAATTCCGAGTATTCGCTTGTTGCCAAACCTCTCCTTCGTTATCGCCTTTGAGCATCGTCAATGGTAATGCTGATTTACGAATCCCCGACCGCAACGAAATTCGCTTCGGATTGCCTAGTAAAGGTCGCATGGCTACTGATACTCTCGACCTTCTTAAGGTTTTTACTTCTTTCTTTTTTTTTTTTTTGCCATTTTTAAACTTGTAATAATCGTGTGTTGCTGATGTTTGTTTGATGTTGATGTTCAGGACTGTCAGCTGTCTGTGAGGCAAAGTAATCCGCGACAATACGTTGCTCAAATTCCACAGGTCACCTTATTTCATCCAAACTCATTCTTTTCTCATTAGTAATTCTCATTTGCCACTATTGTTCAACCGCATTCCCAATTACAATGTCTATGTTCATTCATTTCTTACTAATATGTTCATTGAGAAGGTAAAAATCCTAGTGTACCTGCGAGGTTGAAGGTTGTGGCCTTAGTGGGGGCATGATTTAATCAGTTGCGGAGAATGTTGGAGAATGCCGTCATTTTAATTTACCTAACGTTTGATACTGTTCACTATGGGGTAAAACTAACCACCCCTGACTTCCTGTAAGAGGGATCACAGATGGATGACTGAAGTAACAATGCATCATTTGATTTAATGAGAATTGTTAGTAACGAATAATTTACAACGAAAATATCATCCTTGAGAATGACCAACAATGTGCTGCTTCTTTTCATGTTATAGTGCCTGGGATTCACATCATGGTTGATGGTCCATAAATATCATTTACGTTACAAAGGTGTTCTTAATATATTGAAAGACTGGAGTGGAGAGCTAGCCTCTTCATATCTTCATTTTTTTTTCTCAAGGAATGAAACCAAATCTTCATTTTTTTTTTCTCAAGGAACAGATCTTCATCATTATAATCCGCATCAGACAATTATAAAATCAGAAGTGCTTGTCTTTTATTGTCATTTCTTGAGGCCGTACACTATGATCATCTATGTTTTTTTTAAGACTCCATCAATGTATGGGATGCGTCAACTTAGCCATAGTATTGAATGGTTTGAGGTGGAGCGAGATTTCGCGACGGTGAGGTGTAGGCTTGCACCCGAGGCACATTATTTTTTCAAACAAATTTGTATCTCTAAAACAAATGTGTACAACAATACTCCTTTTTGGGATTGTAAAGTGGACTAACATGTAAGGACTCTAAGGAGTAATGATATCAATAATTGAAAAAGGAAAGGGGCGAAGGGCATAATAAAGAACTTGAAGAAAAAAATGGGATTGGCATATTAGCGCTTGGCTAGATGATTGTCTATGCATAGGGAACACTTTAGGTGTCCCGAGACACACAACGGTTTGCATTTAGATGCGCTCTTTATAAGAAAGAACAAAACATGGATTAGAAGTTACTGGGATTCTGTGATTCTACAATAGTAGGTAGTGGTGGCCAATTGCAAGTCTTTTAGGTCGTCGAAAACAAGGCCCGGCTGGCCCAATTGAGACCTGGTGCGACTCGCCAACCATTTAGGCTGGTTCAGGGTCCAAGATAATCAGCCCAGCCCACCATTTGGCCTGTTAAACAAAAAACAAATAAAAAATGATAATCAGACTAGTCTTGAGCCTATCCCTGAAACTGGCTCAGCCCGACCTGCCCGCCCCACCATCAAGGGCTGGTCCGGGGTCTACCAGGCTCGCCTTTGAGGCGGCCTAGACCGGCCCTTGGCCACCTCTTAGTAGTTCCCGTTGTCAGTCTTGTGTTGATTGGTAAATGCAAGAATGATAACATGTTCAGTTATTGATTAGTTATATCCATAAATAATGTTAGGGGTTTCTTTTCTTTGTGTACATCTGCAAAAAGCAAGCAACATCGCATGTATGTGTTGTGATCAAGTTTGAGGTAGAAGATTATAACTGATAACAAATAAAGCACAAAATAATCATGACAATGTTGGAATAAAGGAAAATGACTCACTATATTGTCCGCACTTAATTGTATTGTGAATTAACTGTCATCCAGATGATTCAATGTAGTTCTTTTCATAATTTTCATGTCGGGCTCAGCAAGAAGGAGCCTCTTTATGTTGCTAACGCAGGGGTAAGGCTCCTGTACATCATATTCCCCCTTACCTCTCAATTTGTATGATCCCTCGAGGCACCGGGGTAATGATGATATTGATGTATAATCACAAAATTTTATCTAATACGTTTGCAGTTGTAATTGGCTAATATGCTTTCGATTTATGCTATTATGATGTGGGGAAAACCTGCTTACATTTGAAAACCTACTTTTCTCTGACTCTTCATATTCCCTCGCTTACACGTGATACTCAGACAAGGGTAGGACACTTGGACACCTCATTTAAGCCAATGTGCACATTTTTTTCATGAAAATAACCAAGTCCGACACTTGGACATGCACCCTTTAGATGAGGCACTAGCCAAAACGCCGCAATGCATTTTAGGTGAGCCTTGTAGGTGCGTCTTTTAGGAAAGGCTCACCTAACAAGGTTAACTAGTACACACTTTCCATATCTTTTAGACAAGGCTCACCATTTCTTTTCCCCATTATTCAACTTTACTCCTTGACATGTTAGCTAACTTGAAAACTCCTAAAAAGGCTATTGTTGCCCAAGATTTTATTTGGAAATTACAAATTTGTTATCAAAAATAGGGCGCGCCTCATGTCCAAAAGGCGCGCGCCTTCGCTTGCGCTTTGTGCATTGTCGCCTCAGCCCCTTATCGCCTCCGTGCGCCTTGCACATTTTCAAACTAAACTCGTGCCCGATACTTCTAAATGAGTCCGAGTAACATAGGTAGAGCCTAATTATTGGAGCTTAGTATTGTATATGATACAATGCAGTATCTTCCTTGGAAGTTAGCTTATCAATCTTATTTCCTTTTGTTTTTATTTTTTTTGTTGCTTCAAATTTACTATGTTTTAAAATTAACTTCTCCTCACTTCCTGCTGAATGGGGAAAAGGCACTGAGCGGCCCTACTTTCTGGAATAGTTATACCTGTACATTGTATAACATGCATAAGTTTTCTATTTCTGCGTAGTAGACAACTACTCTTAATCATCATATTGCGATGTGTCTGACTACTCAAGTTATCCGTCTCCTCTACAGCTCTCAAATGTGGAAGTGTGGTTTCAACGGCCCAAAGATATTGTAAGGAAGTTGCTGTCTGGTGATTTAGACCTGGGTATCGTGGGACTTGATACTGTCAGCGAGTATGGTCAGGTGATTCTCTCTCCTTTGGCAACCACTACTATTCAAAGATTGACATATTTTCAGTATAAGCAAAGAATAGTCAGAGTAACATAATAAAAAAATGGCTTAGGAAGTATCCTTAGCATGAAAGTATAAATCCATGCACCTAAACATGTATAGCTTTGACTCAGGTCGTGAGGACTATGTTGATCCATTACAAACCCATTACCTAAAGACGTTATCACACAATTAAACTCGTGCTGAGAACTAAAGTAAAATTTGAAACACCGGACAATGTGATCATTTGAGTAGACAAGCTAACGCTAAGCATAATATGACCAACTATTAGCGTACGTGTGTATTGAGAATAAATTAACACATTCATTTCAGAAAATGTAGCATGAATATATTTCTCAACTACTTGTAGTTGAATAACTCAATGATCATTACTTATGTAATGAATCATTAAATTGATTATGATGGAATAACGGTGGGTGACTATAAACTGTTTGCTCTTCTTTGAATGTGAATTAGGAGTATGCATTTCTTGACTCAATTTCTATTACAAGATATCGGGAAACAACAGCCTCTTAGGGCACCTTCGACCCTTATTACCCCGCCATTTGCAGAAGCTCTTGATGCACACGGCCAATGTTGTTGTTTTTACCTAGTTACTTTGACATTTTTGGATGCTGGACTTCAAGAATTAAACGACTCAGTGATTCATACAATTGTGTTTTGACACGTAGCTGGTTTTTTTATTGTATGGATACATTCCACAATTCATTATATCGTCGTTATTTTGCCTTTAGACATTCTTATAATAATAGGAAGAGTAATGGAGTGATTTTATATAATTATGTGTTTCTATGAGGAGTTTTTTTGGTCAAAAACTACCTACATTTATCTCATTTTCATAAATACTACCTAAAGTTTTTAATTTTACGAGAAACTACCCAGTATTTTTTAACTTTTGTCAAACACTACCAAATTGAAATTTACAATCAAATTAGACAAAATTCTAACTCGAAAACATTATTTTTGGCATTGTACATACACTATTTACTATACTTAACCACCGCCAACTGTTTTCATTAGCTACATCATTTACTTCAATCTTTTTATTACAATTTTGACTAGTTTGGCCGAGATTGTGGTTAATTTGGACAAAATTATAGCTAATTCGATTGGCATTTTTACTTATTTGTCGGAATTGTAGTTAATTTGGCAAAAAATTTGTCGGATTTGCTCATTAATTTCAATTTGTTAATGTTTGAGAAAAGTTAAAAAATATTAGGTAGTTCCTCGCAAACTTTAAAACTTTAGGCAGTATTTTTGAAAATGAGGTAAATATTAGGTAGTTTTTGACAAAAAAACTCTTCTATGAGCATAAAAAATTTACTTTGCACCCGAATTCATACTTGTTGAAGTAAACATATTTGATAACCCTCCTCTCTTTTCCATCATATGCCGATTATATGGTAGCAGAAGTTATACTAAGACCACATGTAGGCTGTAGTAGAAGTACCAGCTGCCAAACTCTAGTTTCCTGTACATGGGAAAATGTATTTAATTCTTTTTGTGTGCTGTTGGTCAGCTGGTGCCTCGTGCATTTACTTAAACCCATGTTTTGTCATTGTCTTATGTTTTGTGCCCTACGACAATATTAATCATATGTATCTTCTCAACGACTTCAATTTAGGTGTGTTTTCAGAAAGTTGGAAACATATTATGTTAGTGGATTTGGCCTGAGCAGAAGGCTTACCATAGTGTGTGAAATTTGGCATTGCATATGCTCTATTAGGTGTCTTTGTGAGAGTTTAATTCAAAGTAGCATTAAATGTCTCTGCATTTGATAGAAACTATCAGTTTTCAGATTAATTAAGGAATCCGACAACATTTCAAAATTGGTTTTGTTTTTGAAACAATAGGTTGTTCTGTTCTCCCTTACATATAAGGCATAATGCTCACTTAGGCCTTGTTTGGATAAGGGGATTTGGAGGAAAAGGGAGGGAAACAAAATCCCTTGTTTGGATAACAAAAGGGATAGGAGGGAAAAGGAGGGGGAGAGATTGGGAGGGATCCATTTTCCCTCCTCTAAAGCAAACTAAAAGCCTTCCAACATAGGAAAGATTTGGCGGGAAATTGTATTCAAACATTCATCCTCCATTCCTCCTCCCTTCCCCTCCCTTTCCCTCCATTTTTGTTATCCAAACACACCCTTAAGGGTTAAAAACTTATCATGTTAGGGGTTATGAACTTGCAAGATTAGCGGGACGTAGATTAGTGCCAAATGGAAGCTGCCAATAATATGTTGAATTATTCAAGTTTATTTGAGAGAATTGGTAACTTCTTTGATAGTGGAGATTTTTTTTGGATGAGCTAACCAAGCTAGTTGATGATAGTATACGTAGGAGCAGCATGTTTTAAATATTTAGAACTCAGGGGGTTGGAGTATTCAAGCCACGGGTTTTCATCAAGTGGTTGATGGGTATAATGAGAGGCAGATGGGAAACTTCTTTGAAGGACAGGCGACTGTAAACATGCAAGGAAAACTTTGGTTATTATGTCTCGACTCTGTTGAAAATTAATTGCTCTAGCACCTTAATGAAAGTTAAGATCTTCTGCCTAACTTAAGCACACGATTTGCAGAAGTTTCTTTTAATACATATTTTATGGATCCTTTGTATAAATTTCCTGACCTCATGTTGTGCCTTGCTGTCCTCTTTCTTAATAATATTCATTTTTCTAATAGGAAGAAATATCACTTCTCTACAAGTGTAGATGGCCAACTTATATGGCTGATGAGCTTTGAGCAAAACACTATTGTGGATTTTAGGCTCGGAGAATCACTTAGAAACTGGTCAATTTGAGTAGGGTTAGAGAGATAATACCATTGCTATGATTGTAAAAATTCTATAAATGGGACGAAATTTTTGTCGGTTGCTATTGCAATGAGCCAATGATTGTCCAGTTGTGAGGAACTAATATCAAGTGTAACCGATGGTGTGCGATAGCTCTGTCTTCTTGCCACATTAACTTAAGATATGCGTATAATTATCTTCATGCCAATTGTCCGCATAACCTTCTCTTGAAATGAAATCAAATTATCGATTACATTTTAGCCTGTGAATTGCCTTTCTAAGAATAAAAGATTGGTTCTTGGCATTCTGAGAGCAACGATATAAGTGAATGGGCTTCCTTTATGTGGAAGATGTTTATGGTAATGGTGATGACGTCAGTATAATATCATGGCATACGTATCTGGGTTTAGTTTAGAGGCTGTATTGGGTAATGGCTTACTGCACAAAGGTTTTATTATATGGCTGCTTCTTTGGATTCAGCTCTGACATTCATAGCTATGTGAAATAAAGTGAGCCATTTTGGTTATATTGACCTAACAACATTGGAATTGAGAAATTTAGTTTCAGAAATTGGTAAATATTATTTTGTGCCTTTACTAACTATACAGTCGATGTATAAGGATCCTTTAAACAACTTCAGTATTGTTATTGGAGGGATATGTACTGGTAACTTTTCTTGGTAGTTAAATATTTTTTTTTTCTCGGTAGTTGAATGTTTTCTTCTTTTGAAAATTAGGAGTATTTCACGTTATTTTTGTTAAATGTCACAAACTGCAGTCATTAGCATACTGTTTACTTTATTTTCCCCTTCTACGTGCAACACTGCTGCCCGCTTGTTCTATAGTACATGTAAAGTAATGGTTGGTATGTGGAACAATTGCAAATCATCACGTGACTACTAGAAAGTGAGACTCGCTGATTTTTTCATTAATTTTTGTGGATAATATGATGCATAATTGATTTTATTTTACTTGTTCTATCTTTTTAAGTAGAGGGTCACACTGTGTTTGTCCTTATATATATGTTGTAGGGTAGCAAAGATCTCATCATTGTTCATGATGCTTTGGATTATGGGGAATGCCACTTATCTCTTGCTGTAAGTGTCCTTGATCCCTGCAAATAATTAGCCATGCTGGGTTAGTATCTTACTTAAACCCTCTTCTGTTTTTCAGATCCCTAAATATGGCATATTCGAGAATATAAATTCTTTAAAGGAGCTTGCTGAAATGTCGCAATGGACAGCTGACAAACCTCTCAGAGTAGCCACCGGTTTCACCTATGTGCGTAGTTTTTCTTAACTAATCTGTTTCTCCTTTATGTGCCTCAAAAGGCTACAGATGACCCGTGAATGCAAATGTTGTCTAATACCAAACTAAATTAGGAAGTCCACCTGTTATTCAAATTCAATCTCCATTTCTTAGAGTGGATTCAATAACTTCAGTGAAATTAAAAATTTGTTTCTTTTGTGTTCTTCCACAGCTGGGTCCCAAATTCGTGAAAGATAATGGGCTGAAACATGTTACCTTTTCAACTGCCGATGGAGCTCTAGAAGCAGCACCTGCGGTACGATTTTTACGCTCTTTCACGTTATTCTTCTGTGTGGCTTTTGAGGTCCAAAATTTCAGAAGTTTGATTGTAAATTTGTTAAACAAAACAACTTTTTTTAAAAAAATAATTCTTAAATATTTGCATTTCATGCCAAAAAATGTGAGGTCCTAATTTTTTAAAAAATGTTTCGCAATTATTTTTTCAACAATATGTATTACCGCGATACCAAATTTATCGAACCTATGTGTCTAGTAATCTATGTCAACTACCATTAATTTTCCCAAAGAGCTGCAATGTACGAAATTTCATGGGATTATCAAAACAATTACAATCTTTTTTACAATCTTGAAGACCCCATAAAGCCAAACTGGAAGATTAATGTGAAATGAAGGGTTTATTTGCTGAAGAAAATCATTTTTGTAGTTGTGTGATTGTTTATGCTCTGAAATGGCTTGTGTAATATTTGACCTTATATGCAAGCATACAACTATATTTGATAAGGCTAGTATAGAGGTGAAGGTCTAAAACGTTACTATGCAATATGCACAAACTGTGGGCATGTACTAGCTTTGCTTTCTCTATTCTGGTATTTTCTGACTTGGTTGTGATAGTCCCTTTCCATGAATTTACATAAAATTGGATGTGCTGTGCTGTGCTGTTATCATGACCATCTTTACATTTCTGACTGTTGGTATGTTTGAAATTTGTAACAAGTCCCAAACTGCTTGGAAACATTATGCTTACATATCTTTGTTTTTTGAGATGCATAAATACATGCACTGTATTTCTCCACTCTCCAGAGGTCGGCATTTTGTCTTTTTTGTGCTCAGTCTTGGTGGGCATTGCATGATGTTGTTTTATCATTGCAGTGGCTGTCATTGCTCCACACCTCTTGCAATTATTTTGAGGGGATAGAACACATGCTTATGTGATAATAAAAGGCTATTCTTGGAGTAGAATTTTGAGTTGGATATTGTATATTCAAAGGAATATCTGAGTTCTTAACTTTTTGTTTGGTGCTTGCATGTTATTGTTGTCTGTGCAAAACATTTACATCCTTTCTTGGCTACCAGATGGGAATAGCAGATGCTATATTGGACCTTGTAAGCAGTGGTACCACTCTTAAGGAGAACAACTTGAAAGAAATCGATGGTGGTGTTGTGCTGCAGAGCCAGGTAGCATCTTGTATCTTATGGTTAACCTAGTACAATCACTTCTGTGGTGGTCTACACTGTTTTATTTTTTTCTGATTCCTTGACGCACCGGTTAAGGTGTTGCTGTGTGACCGAGAGGTCACGGGTTCAAGTCCTTGGATCGGCCTCTTGCCAGAAAAATGGCAAGGGAAGGCTTGCGCCTATTACACCCTTGTGTTGGGACCCTTCCCTGGACCCTCGCCTTGCGGGGACGCCATCGTGCACTGGGCTGCCCTTTGTCACTCTTCTCCTGATTTCTTCAAGTAAAAGAACAGAAAAAGAAACTGAGTATTTCAATTCAAACAATGTTTTCAGGCTGTTCTTGTTGCAAGCAGGAAATCTTTGACCACTCGTAAAGGTGTTTTGGACACTACCCATGAGATATTAGAAAGATTAGAGGCACACCTGAGGGCAAGTGGTCAGTTTACGGTGCGTAGTCTACTCCTTTTACCCGATTCCAGTTTTTATCAATGCCCTTTCCTTATTTCTTCAATTTTCTTTTCAGGTAACTGCGAATATGAGAGGCAGTAATGCTGAGGAAGTCGCAGAGCGAATACTTAGCCAGTCTTCTCTATCTGGACTGCAGGTAATGTTTTACCCTTGATAGGGTTTCTTCTTTTTTTTAAAAAAAGTTATTTTAATTCCTGTGTAGCTTTCTGTTTAGTTTAAAATCATATTTAGTACAATCCTGTGAGCCTGCCATCAATCATGGATGGCATGATTTAGGTCAAATCTTAAGGCCAGGTACTGTAGAGTTCACACAAATTGACGGCCTTATACTAGCTGTGGTTTTTGCAGGGTCCTACGATCAGTCCAGTTTTTTGTAAAAGAGATGGGAAGGTATCGGCAGATTATTTTGCCATTGTTATTTGTGTACCAAAAAAGGCGCTTTACAAGTCTGTTCAGCAACTACGAGCTGTAAGACATCATCACTTTACTGTTTATGATGCATGCCTTTTTCTTTGGGGTTCATTGATGTACAACTACTACAAAATGATAAGACTTTAGGCAGTTTTTTTTTTTCTCAAAATGGTAACATTGTTTGGGTCATTAACCCATGCTTGATTCTGAGGTAGTTTATTTCAATTTGACTTACATTTGGGCAAGGAGCAAGTGTAGGTTTTTCAGGCATAAATATATGGGTTGTAGATGAACTTTAAATTATCTGATTTTTGCTTAGTTTCAGAATTGCCCTTCCAGATGTACTGACGTTTGACATTCATTTAGCTGGGTCATGTAGCATTGTTTGATACTTTGAGGTTGCTATTAGCATTCATGGACAAAAACAATCAATTGTACCATCAAACACAAATACCACAGTCAAACCACCAGCATCGCTGCATATTAGTTTTTTTCTGGTTGCCGTTGTTGAGGTTAAGTTTGGTGGTCTCATTTACAACCACTGTTTCTCTTTAGTTCCGTTCTTATAGAAGAGATCTCTTTTAGAAGAGACCTGAGAAATGTAAACCTCGTTTTTCACCAACACGTTTGATTTAATCATTTCTCCAACATTCTTTTCCTTCACCTTTTTCTGGTTGCAGTTGCCCATGCATGCTTGCATTCTCTGCCCACTTTCTGAATGTCAACTGTAATTTTTGTTCCAAAATCAGAAGTTATATATTTAAGATTTTGAAGTAATGATGAACTGTATTCTGGACTGTTCTCTTGCGTAGCTCCGTTTTAACTCAAAAGTAACGAAAATATTCTCCAAATGTAACCTAAATTTGTATAAAAAGTAACTCGAGCATGATAGGTAAGTTGAAGTTCAATCCCTCCTTCCTTTGTTTCTGTTTGTTTTGATGTCCTTTTACATGAGCTATCAATCTCCCATAAGTACAGAAGTCTGTCCTCCTTCCAGTGCTGTTCGCTAGCTCCTATTCCTCGTGGTAATGAATTGTTACAAATAAATACTATTGTTTGCTGCAGATTGGTGGCAGTGGAGTCCTTGTATCTCCCCTGACCTACATATTCGATGAAGAAACTCCAAGATGGCGGCAGTTACTGGCCAAACTTGGCCTCTAACGATTAGCAGTTCGCTCTTAGATTTTGGCACAATAACGAAATCAATTCGTTTCGGAGCTCTGGCATCAGAGGTTTGGGATAAGAATAATCATCAGAGCTCTGGCATCTACGACGTTTCCGCAGTTCTGTTATCGTTGTATTGGAAGAAAGAAGGACAAGTGCATGAATAATTGACATTATTATATATATATATATAATAACAGGAGAACAAACCAACAAGTTGTTACAGCATTACCGCAGTTAATAGCTATGGAGTTTATTTTCGCAATGTACACTTTTTACTTATTATAGTTCTTTTTGCACCAAACTTTCCTTTTGTCTACTCTCTACCTTCTCTTTAACCTTCTTCAACTATGAACGTTGGTCTAGGATTAAATTTTCATTCATGTCGGAGCGATTTTCGTTTTGTATCAAACTCAAGTGTCATCTTGATTGTACATCGTTATGTATGTTATTAGCTTAATGTTCATTGTTCAGACACTTTCTACCTACATCAATATAGAATAAACAAGGCGTATGCTTTGTTAGTTGTTTTTTCTGAAATTGGCGCAGTGATTGGTTATGATACATAAAAGCTTACCTTTGCACAAAAAAAGGCATCTTATTTCACAAACTCTCATTGAAGATATAGCGTATCCGTTATAAGCTTAAGACGGGTTAGATAGTACCATTTTATGTTAATGTGGGCTGGATATAAGCAATTGGGTTGTAGACTAGACTATAACTAGTAGTTACAAAGAAAAAGGAATATACATCAGATGTATTACCTCAGATTTTACTTGTTTTTGAGCATGTGTGTATTTTTTCTGAACTTCTCAAACTTTATTTATTTTTGAGCATATGTGTATTTTTTTCTGAGCTTATTAAAGTTTATAAGTTATATTTTAATTTTTTTCCATCAAAACTAAAATTTAACTAAGTTTGTATGTAAAGTTTTTGAGTTTTATTGTAATTTTTTTTATCTTAATATTTGAGTGAATAAACTCAAAATTTTTATAGTAAAACTCATAATTTTTAAAACAAAATTCAAAATTTTTATTATAATGCTCAGAAACTATAAAATTGGTGGTAGTACATCGGATGTGTAATCCACTTATTGGTTGTTACAAGTTGCTCTACTAGGTAATACTAGCCCCGACCATTACGTTATTGGGTGTTGATTTTAGTAGTACACATTTTACTCATCATAGTACACTTTTGACCATCCTACCCTTCTCATTTCCCCCTACCCTTTCTCCCTCTTACTTTTTTTCCTCTCAATCTTTTCTAACCTATCAACTTCCTCCCAAACTCCTCCCTCCCTCTCAGTACCACCATTTTGACAACTTTGTCTCCCTCAATGCCATGAAAATATCCCCTAATCCCTCGTCTACAACCTTTTATTCGCTGTATGTAAGATCGATACTTTCTTCAATTTCAGTTACTGGTTTGAGTTGAAGACTTTGTATCCGAACTCTGTTGCGGTACGAAATACCCAAATGATATGGAAACGAGAGGCCGTAACACCAAACACCGACGTCATGTCACCGCGCCGGCCTCGAGCGTACTGGGATACCGCAGTCGTGTTGATAGAATTTTGTTTCATGGGTTAAACGGTGTTTTCGATGTGCCGTCTTAAAGATAACCAATCAATCGGCAGATCCAAAAGTTAGTCGCGAAGGTTCATACACGTCAARTATCAATCTGAAGACGGTTTYTGACCATGGTGAATTTTGATCCAAAGGTGACGGGTTAATTGTAGCAGGGTCTTGATTTTCATGTGTTTAATTATATTCTTGAATTGTATATGAAAAATGCAATTTGATTGTTTATTGATAATTGGTATTGTAAAACAATTGGATATGTAATTGATTAAGTGATTTTAAGAATGTTATACTGGTGTAGTGGTGTTTAATCATGTTATTCATGATTTCAATGTTAGGGGGGGTACAAAGTGATTTCTCAATCTGATTTCAGAGCATATGGCCTGACAGTGGTCACCGGAGGTGGAGGGATGGGTGGTCGGCCAATGGGAATTGGACGGTGATGACGGTGGCAGTGTACGACGTTGGTTGGAATTGGGTGGATGAATATTAAACGACGTACTACGTGTTTGTAAACTGTAAAGTCTTTTGTGTTTTTTTAGTCAAAGGGTAAACAATGGAAAGAAAATGACAAAATGTACTGAAATGAGTAAAAATCGTTACGACATCATGTGTAACACCCCCATTCAATAAGGAGCCTTTACCAAGATCTTCCTTGGCAAATAGGAGGATCACCATCTCGGTTGCCCGAGGTAATATGCATCAAACAAACCATCGTGAAATAATTTTATATTTTATTTAGTAATCTATTTAATAACTGTTATGAAATACTAATACATCTAATCTGAAACTGAAAATCAAAAAATGTTTAACCAAAACTGTATCAATACTATATCAAACTACGACCAAGTCTCAAAATCTCAAGCTACGTGAAGACTCGTCCTAAGCACTTCCGACCCAGCTAGCGAACTCAACAATCAAAACCTGTCAGAATGCACTGCTCACCATTTGCCGGAAATATCAAATGGATCACCGGTTAGAAAACAGCTCAAGGGCCAGTCTCAATAATACAAATAATCACAAAGACATAAATGCATCATAATAACAAGGCACACACACACACACACACACACACACACACACACACACACACACACACACACACACACACACACACACACCATCTCCAACTCCTCACCCTCCATAACCCGGTGACATCATCTTAACATCGCCACCAACAGCCGGACCACATCCCGAAGGTACCCGCATCGTAAAACAGCGTACCATGTGCTCAGATTGCAACCCAAAACACGACAGCCAGATTCGCATCGCAACACGAACCCAAAACCCAGATCCTAAATGTTTACATCCCCCTTAAGGCGGGAACCTCAAGGAGCAATCATGGGCGTGAGGTCGTCTCTTGTAACCTCCTCACTAACACCACCACTTCACAAGAACACGCACATAAAACATGTATCACAATGCCACAACACAATTATGTCAAATATGCCAAATCTTAAAGAATCACAAGTATGGTATGCCAATTCATCCAAATATCACAATTACGGTATCACAATCACATATGCAATCATCTATACTATCAAGATCCGAGTAGGGAAACCGTAACTCGAACCAAATCTCCAACAAGCACTAGAACTGTAATACCCGCCCTTTTAGGACCTTTGACTATCGTTGACTGACCCTAGTGCTTG
>VHZZ01000903.1:136109-151102 GCA_009801015.1 Silene noctiflora
TTTCCTTATGTTGCATTGAGTTTGTAAATAAATGTTTTGATAGAATATGGTCAAGGGAGGGAAGTAAATACCTCTATGATGAGTTGTGTTCCGATTGTGCATTCCCCCTCCCCGTGGCCTGCACCCGTGTCCACTAGGTTATTCACGGAAAAGAGGAATATGTCAAATGAGTCTAGACCACCCTGTGAGACCATAGACAGTAGTCTAGACCTAGGTCTCGACCCAACTACTCATATGTGAGGATTAGAGCCTCCTTTGGGTCGGCGCATTCATACCCGACCCCCGTTTAGGATTGTGAGTAGGTCTCCTCGTGTTGCGTGTCATATCCAGACGCACAAGTGTGTCATTCTTTCCTTAGACCGTGAGATGTCCTATTTTTGTGAACATTTTGTGAAATAAACTCGTTACATGCATTTAATTTAGCCTCGCATTGCCATATTAAGCCTTTGTTTTGACCCTTTAGATTAGGACCACCTTTTGTTTAACCCGTTGAGCCTTAACCTTTCATTTTGCACTTACTATATCAACTACATTCCAAAAACTTCTTTCCTTGATCAAGAAGTTGTCATATGTGTTGTGGTTGTTAGAGGACGGGTTTCATAGTCCTAATTTGGTGGATTCTCATGAGGTCCATTTGGATCGGAATTTTGGTTCTTATTTGGCAATTCTATATAAATAAGAGGTTTTGAAAAGAAATGAAAAACAAAAAAAATGGGAAAATAGAAAAGGAGAAAAAGCTTTGAAAAATAACAAAAAGAGATGGCATATGTAGTTGTTTGATTTGTGCATATTTGTTGAGAAATTCAAAAGAAAAAAAAAAAGAGCAAGCAACACCCCTATTCATCAATAAGGGGTAGAAAAAGCCGTTGCTAAATAAATGGGCAAATGATGTTTTTCCAAATGAGTTGTGTTTTCAAGTTGGGTGAAATTTAGTGACGATTTTCATTGATTTGTGGTCTCTCATTTTTAATAGCGAAGTTGGATGGCGGCATTTTGGCTATTTTTGATTTGAACTCCACATATCAATACGGTGCTTGCACTAATCCTGTTTCGTCCCATTTCCTAGCCCCGTTACAACCCTTGTTTCATATTATGTGCATTGTCCCGTTTTTGCATCTCACTTGGTCATAGGATGTTCTTACACATTAGATTGCGGGCACGTCTCTACGAGTCGTAGTAGGAGAGTGTTTGGTTACTTTTTGTACAAAAACACCCGTTTTTCAAATGTGTGATGAGTGAAAAACGTAAGGACGTCATTGGCCTAGGTCCTCTTAGTCATGGGTCCTTGGTTGAATCTTGTGTCGGTTTTGTAAATCTCGTAGGACTAGTTCCATTTTCCCTTTTTCCCGCTCTTGAGTCCGTTCCTTGAGCATTAGTGGTCACTCTAGGGTTGCTTGGGCCATCCTTAGGGGTTTGGCACCTCCGTTGGAATTCTGACACAGTATTTCTCGACCATGACCATGTTTTTGATGATAACTCGGCCACTTAAATGAGGAAGTGGACCATTTTTGTTAGATGCATTCTATAACTTACTTATGTGCTTTCATGTTAGATGCATCACCATTTTGGCAAGACCCCACTTGCCTTGCAAGGAGGCACTTTACCTCATGAGTGCTTCGTTGTGAGTTGAAGGGACGGAAAAGGCCCGTTAATTGCCTTTCATCGGATGTTATTAGCTTTGTTACTAGTTGTGTGAATAAGGGTCTTAATGTCGCTTACTTGCTTACTCGGGGACGAGTAAGACTTAAGTGTGGGGAGGTTTGATATGTGGTTATTTTGGCACGATATCTCCCTTTCTTTACCATGCATTTTGACCCNCTTACTCGGGGACGAGTAAGACTTAAGTGTGGGGAGGTTTGATATGTGGTTATTTTGGCACGATATCTCCCTTTCTTTACCATGCATTTTGACCCGACTTGAGTCGGTTTTAGCCTATTTACTTGCATTTTGTGCCCGCATTTCGCATTCTATGAGCCTATGTCTTATTTTGTAGGATTTGAGACGACATTAAAGAAACGGGATCAAAAGGAGATGAATTGGAAGAGAGCATGAGAAAGGAGAAGAAAACAAGTTAGAAGAGGTCCCCAGCCGGTCCCCTGACCGGCAGCCTGCCAGCCGGCTAGGAACCCATTCCCATACTTAGATTATTTTCGAGGTGGAAACCAAGGAGCCTTCTGGAGTGTTCCCAGCTGGTAGGCTGACCGACAGCCTGCCTGCCGGCTCCTTCCACCTGATACTCAATTTTGAAGGCAAAAATTGAAGAAGAAGAGTTCCCAGCCGGTGCACCGGCAGCCTGCCAACCGGGTGGGACACATTCCATGCCTTAGAATAATTTTCGAGGTCAAGTTTGGAAGCTCTCTGGAGTGTTTACAGCCGGTGGGAGCACCGACAGCCTGCCCACCGGCTGCAACTGCATGGTGATCAAAGAAGCCTGTTTTGGGAGATAACTGAATCCCAACCGGTAGGCTAACCGGCAGCCGGCCGGCCGGCTGGGAGCGTAGAATCGCATTTTCATGTCTTCTCTAATTTTGGCCCATTTGTTTGAGAAACTATAAATACCCCCCTCCTTAATTGTAATGACACACAACCCCAGATCTAGACTTTTACTCTATTTTCATGCAAGTTTTCTTAATTTCTCCCTTAATCTTTCCTTAATTCAAGCACTAAATACTTAGCAATTTAGTCTAGAAATTAGTTTACCTTTAGTTTATGCTTATGTTAGTGGGTTGTAATTGGAAGAATTGAAGAATCCTTCTTTATTTCAATCAAAGTTGCAATCTTTTGRTATYATTTCTTCCTTAKTTTTCATTACTTGTCATTTATTTACATTTCTTGTTTATCCTTGTGTTGTTTATACTTTTAATATGTCTATTGTTCATCTTTCACATGCTTTGTTGTATTTGTCCTAAATATGTGTGAGTAGTCTTCTTAATGCTCATGAGAGGGTATTGGCATGGATTAATGATAATTCTTGAGTTGTTTACATTTGTCTATTTGTTTTGCACATAAGGTGTTTGAGGAATTGCTTGAATGAGTAAGTTGAGTCAATTTCTCTAATCTATCTACTTTTTGAGTGAGTAACTTGGCTAGTAATTAGGATATGCTTAAAAAATAGTGGGTTGAGTTTAATTGAATGAGTAAGTTGATTAATTCTTGACCTAGTGCAGGACTCACATCTAGAGGTTGGGTTTTGCTCTTGTTTCGCTCTAGATAATTGTTAGTCCATGCCTATTTTCCGTCTCTAGCTACTTTGGTGAACCCGAACATCCAAGTTCCCTTAATTATCGTTCTTATCCATGTTTAGAAGTTGCTTGTCTTTACTTGTTTTTAGTCTTGTTTGTAGTTATTCGATCTACCCAACCCCCCTTTTCTTGTTTGAATTAAACTAGACCTTAACCTGCAATTCCTAGTGCCAATTCCTTCCTTTAGGTTCGACCCTTGCAAGCTACAACGAGCAATTGTACACTTGCGAGGCTTACAAATAATAAAGCTATCACCCTCCCAATGACCAACAAAACAAACTATTTAGGGCAGGTGCGTATTGTGCTTTTCACCAAGCTAAAGGGCATTATATCAAACAATGCATCTGATTGAAGCACAAAATCCTTGACATGATGGATGATGGCACCTTGCCTCTTTTACTCCTAGCTCATTCAAAGAACGAGGGCATCAGGAGGTCCCATTACACAAAACCATGAAACCTTATTGGATTCTTTCCCACCAACTATCCCGGGTAATATGGATGAAATACTTCAATTGGTTAATGATCAGAACCGAACATCCATGCCGAGAGCTGAACGAGAGAACGTACAAGACCAGACCTGAAGATTGCAAGTCGGGATCTACTTTCGAATCTTATTTTGGGTCTAGTTTAAGATTTTCCATTCATAAATTCGAGTCTTTTGTCCCGCGATAACCAAGGGTGTGTCTTAGGAATCTCTCCTCCTTCGAGTCTGTTAAACCTTTATCATTTCAATAAATTCAATAAATTCAATGCGTTTTTAGTTCCAAATCTGTTTCATTCTTCAATCAATCAAAGAGCGTGATAATATGCACAACACACTCAAGGGTCCCCATTGGTAAGGGTATGTCCCATTTTAAATGGTAGGGTACAGTAGAATCCCGTGTTTGTTCCTTTACATATTATATGTTTGGCAGTAGAAAACCTCTATCAAAGCCAGTTCTATAAGACAAGCTTTTAGATGATTCTATGACAAACCTACACTAAATCTTTGTTCCCATGTTGATGACGGAAGGCAAGCTCATTCCCTACAAAAACGTTCCATCTCGAAAAGAGTAAAGACCGACCTGTTCTAACAAAGATTGTTAGTACAAACCCAAATCAATTGGCAAGCCCAAATTGTGGTTAGGAGTATGAGTAGGAAACCAAGAGAAAAGGAAATAAAGAATGAAAAAGGAAAAAATGAAGAAAGAATGAAAAAAATAAAACACAGAGAAGAAAAAAAGGAAAAGAAAATGTTGAAGTTGCAGAAGCCTAAAGACAATGGCTAAAAAGCAAAACCCGAGTACCGAAACCCACATGATCGAAGATCAAATTCAAAGTCAAAGCCAGAGCGGTCAACTAACTCAATCAATTTCCTTCCATACCCTTAAGTCCTTCTAGAGAAAATTGCGAGAAATAGTCCGGAATTTTTGTAATACATTAGATTTATGGTCTTGGGCTACTCGGCCGTGTATGGGGTACTCGGCCGAGTAGCTGTTGTGAGTATTCTGTCAGAGTTATGTTTGTTATGAACTCGGGCGAGTGAGTTAGCACTCGGTCGAATGTGTCTTACTCGATCCAGTGTCCTTCACTCGGTCGAGTGTGTCTTACTCGGTCGAGTGGCTCGTACTCGACCGAGTGTCCGGTTCGTTACGGGTTTTTCCGCGGTTTTTATTAAGATAATTAAAGGAGTATAAAAGAGTGTGTTAAGCATTTCTAAATCAATTCCTAAGTTTTTCTTAAAACCTAAACTACGTACACAACCTCCCTAATCATCGTAATCATATCCAAGGCTAGGGTTAATCGATCGTGAGTCTTTGCATCTCGTTTTCCGTGTCGATTTCGTCGGCAAGTCTCTAGCTTTCTTCGTAGTCGGTTTATTGTTGTCATTAGGGGTTTTGGCAAACCCTAATTTGGGGGTTTTGGGGGTTTTGGGGGTTTAGAGTGATGGTCATTGCATATGTTGTTGATTGTTGATTATCGTGTTTTAGGTGACGATGTGTTATTCGTTGTGCGTTCGTGGTTGGTTGCGGTATAATGGATTGCGAAAAGGTAGGGTTTCCCTACTCAGTTGACTGTATAACATATGTGGTATAATGTGATGTTTTTCGTGATTATCTTATGGTTCAGTTTATTGATGTTATTGGTACTGAGATGGACGCAAGGGGATATGAACATTAATGGACTTGGGTTCGCTCATGCGTTGAGCGGGGCTTAGATGGTACGGCTGCGATCCCCACTAGCGGTGAGGGTTACCTGTTGCGATGGGTAATCTGGCAGGGCTACACAACCCGGGCTGTAGTCAGTTACTGGTTACTATGGAGTATGGAGATTGGTTATGGCTACTATGGTTGTCTATGTTTTTATATCATATCATATTGTTGTATAGTTGACTGACCCCGTTTATGTTTTCAAAACCATGGTGATGAATTCAGGGATGGTGAGCAGTTGTCTTAGCAGGCGATGGTGGATATTGCTGTTGATGTTGCTGCGGGGTTGGCAGGGTGGAGTCATCGCTAGTTCTTTTGTAGTTTAGCTTCCGCATGATTTTGTCTTACTTTATATCACAGTTTTGGGATTTGGCTTTTGTATTTTGTATTTTGGAGTTTAATAACTATTTTTAATAAGTTAACCTTTAATTATGTTTCATTATGGTTTATGTGATGTACACTACCTCGGGTAATCGAAATGGTAGAACTTCCATATCTTGAGGTAGTCCTTGGTAAGGTACCTTGGGGTATGGGGGTGTTGCAATTTTTGAGAATCATTCCGCTTGTATCATTACACCCAAGCCTTTAGGGTCCAGACATAGAAACTTGAACCCACATTTTTGTCCAACCCATTTGTACTCGGGTTTTGTCGAACCCAAGTCACCATTTCCAACCACGTTGTGAGTCATAAGCCCTTTTTGGCCTAAGAACCACAAAACAAACCTTCAGAATGATGGTCCAATATTCAAACCTTTTCTCCCCAAGATCCACATCCCAAAAGAATCACAACCTTGTACACCAACCCCGAACACAGGATTTAACGGTACCTTACAGGCTAGAATGGATATGACATGATGCCTTAGGTGAAACCTTTGAGTGTGTACACACAAAGAAACAAAAATTCCATGTTTATGCACCACGCATCCGAACTACGTCGGGTTTGATTGCGCTCCACACGAATACGTAGGCAGTCCTTTAGAATAAGGACCCAACCCATCCACCATTCATCTTGTCGGTTTCTTATGGGTCTTAACCAAGTCCAAATGAAGCCACCTTTGTTTGAGTCATTCTTAGCACTCGATTTAGGCTAGGAAAGGAATGAAGATTCAAATGTGTAGTTGTCAAGTCTCAGAATGAGCTTTATCTGAAGTGTTGGCAAAAATGTTCAATATTCCAGTCAATGGTCCATCAAGTTCCAAATTTTTAAATGTTTCGGGTCGACAATCCATTATACTTCGAATGTTTAAGTTCAGTGTTTCGAATTTCTTGTGAGTTATGTTGTCGTTTTCTGTGCCAGAATGGCTAATCTACATTTCTATCCCCATTGAGTCAATAATTGAATTAAAACCTGTCCACAGTTCCGGATGTTAGTTTCTTTTTTTGTTCAAAGGTAGCGGGCTACGACCACATTATTTACGGGTCGTTTGAAATGTCTAAGTCACATCAAAAATTCAAGTCATGCATACCTGTCATATTCAAAACTCCTCAGATTCAAAACTTCTGTTTGAAAAACCATTTTTCGAAAAGTTTACCAACTTACAAGAAATTCAAGTTCAAATTTCGGGTTGATGACCCAATATATTTCAAAAGACAAAAATTCACTTCGATCAAAATTCAATTCAATTCAATGAATTCAAAATTTTGCTATGTGATTTTATGTAATTTTCTGTGCTATCGTTTCGTGTAGTGGTTTTGCTCGAGTATTAGAGGACAATATTCAACTGGGGGCTTCAAAGTCTTCAACTTTAGATCCAAGTTGGGGGCTCTGAAACCGTCGCCTTCAAAGACCATTATCAATATGAAACGCATTACATCCAATGATGAATGATTTAATTAAAGACAAGAGTATAAAATGGAAGAATTCCGTAACCGAAAATAGAGGGTAAATTATGGGTCAAGCGTCGTACAATGTTGAATTTTGGGCCAAGCGCCACCGAATGTTGAATTTTGGGCCAAGCAAGAATTGATGATGTTCCATCTCCACAGGCTGGAGGCAATTGGTGAAGTTACGCCTCCACAGGCTAGAGGCAATTGATGAAGTTACGTCTCCACAGGCTGGAGGCAATTGATGAAGTTCCGTCTCCACAGGTCGGAGGCAGTTGATGATGTTTCGTCTCCACAGGCCGGGGGTTGTTGATGATTTTCCGTCTTCATATGCTGAAGGTTAATTTAGTCATTTCCTCACAAGCTTAGGGCTTTCTTCGCAAGCCAAAGATTGATTTGTTCATTTACTCACAAGCTAAGGGCCATTTGAAATCATTCTCGCAAGCCAGAAAACACAGTTCCTCTTCGCAGGCCGTAGGATCATCTTGTTTACTTCTCCGTAGACCGGAGGATCATTATTATTCGCTTATCCACAGGCCAGAGGATCATTTGGGTTCCTTTCCGCAGGCCGTAAGTTTATTTGGTTATTTCTTTACAAGCCAGAAATCATTTGATTACTACCTTGCAAGCCGATGGTGTATGCGCGTTCATCACACCTTTGCAAGTCAAAGATTTTATCCAGTCCAATGATTACTCCTTCGTAAGCCGTGGGTGTATTTTGGTTCATTAGTCCTTTTTAGGCCAAAGGTTTCTTCCTGATTCAGTTGGTCACTCTTTCGCAGAGCCGAGGGTGTAGTTTGGTTCGTTATCTCTTTACAAGCCGAATAATGTTATATTAGGCTATTTAAATACTTTATTGCAAGCCAAGGGTGTACTTTCCTCATGACTTCTTCGCAGGCCAAAGGTTTTATTCTGGTTGGTTTGTTTGTTTCTTCACAAGCCGAAAGTATTTCTGATTCATACATCGCATCTTCGTAAGCTGGAGGTTCGACAAACACAAAAATTAGTCGAACTACGATACGGGTTTTATTCCGTCACGACGGATACGTAGGCGCCTAAGGACAAGGCTTAACTCACCTTTGATTCAAATTGAAAGTTATGGAAACGTTGAGATGTCCAGAATCGTGTTTAAGGTATGGTCTCTGCTTATGGTTGGTGAGCTTATGTACGTAGGTCTAATGGACCATAAACAACTCGCGGAATCCTCAGGTCATTAAACCTGGGGTATACTTTGACTCTCACCTTGTCGAAGCCTCAGTCAAAGTGGGGGCTCTATAGATACCAGTATCTGTCGATATTGGAATTGCAGAAAACCCGACATACCCGATGATTATAGGATGACATGTACTACTTAGTTGGCATTGTCATTATTTGGAGCTTTTTTTAACGTCGTTGTCGATGAAGTATTTTGATTAATTCAAATGATATTTAAATTAAATATTTTATTAAAGAAAATTCATTTCATATTTTAATTTGAATTTGTGTTCAAATTTATTTTATTGAAAATAAAATCAACTTTGACTTGAAAAATCAATTTGAAAGTTCAAATCGTTTTATAAATCGTATTTGAGAAACTCGATTTTTACGATGATTTTATACGCGATTTTGAGCTCGTTTTCTACTTGATTTGGGCATGATTTTCGATGCAATTTCTGACCCATCTGTCTTACTCATGTAGCCCATGTACCCAATCCCTTTATCCACGTCCAAGACTCCCTTAGCTAACCCTTTCTCACGTGTAAACACCAACACAAACCACGTCCCAAACTTGTCCGATAACAGCCCATGATTTCCTTTATAAACCCGAGCTTCATCCATCACCTAAACCCCTCCTTATTAAGCCATATGCATTATCGAAGCCCTATGAATGCTAGACCCATATCCCATGCACTCACATCAAAACCCCCGTTCAAACCTCACCAAACCAGGCCCCAACACCTATCCAAACTCGACATAAACCAGTCCAGTATTCTCCTGTTTTCCGTGATTCATAACAGCCTAAAACCCGCTCCAAATAACCTCTTAATGTTGAAGTATATGTCCTCGACAATAATGCGATCACACGTTTAAATCTCATAATAAGAATACATGAGGGAAAGTAATATTTTATTGTCAACTGATCCACATTAATCGGTAATGATTGGCTGACTAGAGTTTGACATTACTGTCATGTGACGGTGGTGATCAGTTGATCCCTAGGGTAACACTCTTAATTGATTAATTAATTAATTGTATATCGATACAAGTTAATTAATTCCTTAAAATTGAACAAATGATTTTGTGAGTGAGAATAAACATCTTATTGTAATTCGATTAAATAAGATTCAGTCTAAGTAATTAAATTGTTTTATTACTCAGATTTATTGTTTATGAAATAATTAAAATAATTTAACATAATTACTCAGATTTATTGAGTTGTTTACTCAGATTTCAAAGCCTTAGTTTTATTGGATTAGACTGTCAGGCTAATCACACATGACAAGGCTAAAGTCGTGTCACCTTGATCAAAATAAACCTAACCTCAGTACTAACTAATTGTCAGCGGTAAGTAGGGTATCGTATCCACATGGAGGCGGTAATAATCTAATTTGCTATTAACTAAGTCCGTCTTAAGGTAACAATTTCTTAAAGGTTTGATTTGTTTAGCTATAAATAATTGCAATGTAAATAAAGATGAATTCAAATATATTAAAAGAGTCTAGGGATCGTATTCACTAGTCAGTTATCCGTCGATGTGATTTAACCAATTAAAAGAGCAATTATGTTGTTTAAGGTCATATGATCGTTCGACTCTAATATGCCCTGTTGATCAAAACTTAACATGCGATCATTATAATTAAGCCAGCCTATTCAATTGTCGTAGCCTATATTAGTCTTAACCCGGTCGGTGATTATCCTAATTTACAAGCCTAATTAACTAATCCTGGTCAGTAATTAATCAATTAGATTCAGGACAACAATTGAATAACAACCAAAATCAATTTAACAATTAATTCATTAATTAAAACCCCTTCTAACAACCTAGATCCCCTTTCACCCTAGATTAAATATTTAGCTACTCATACTAATACGGTCTATAACAATAAGATGAATGGAAAGCAAGTTTAAAAGCAAAAATAAGATGAACAATAAAGCAATTATAGAATAAAACTTGAATTACTGATTAATGAAGAAAGATTAATAAAATACCGTAAGTAGCAAGGAAGATCCGAAAGCAATGCGTAATAAACTAGATTTAAAGTTTTCTAAGAGTTTTAGATGTAAAATAAGCGTTACCCAATCATAAGTCATGAACTTCCTATTTATAATACAAATAAAACGACGTAAGGAAGTTTCGCAGAAAGTACTAAATAACAAAACATCGATCGAGTATTTAACACTCGATCTAGTGTCCACGTCATCACGACTCGATCGAGTTTAGCAGTACTCAATTGAGTGACCACATCTTCAGTAGCTTCTTTCATGTCTTCTCTTCTCATTTTCTTCTCGATTCTCGTGCTAGTCTTCTTGTACTCCATCTTGCCAGCTCCGTGGTGCTCATTATTATCCAGTTGCTCCATAAATGCATCCAATTTGCATTAAAACACCAATAAGGCGGAAGTATCGATATTTCTAACATAAACGACATATAATCAACAAAATATAACACAAAACCGTCTAAAAAACAATTATGGGGATGCATAAATATATGTATAATTATGACTCGTCAAACTCCCCCAAACCATCTATTTGCTTGTCCCTAAGCAAAGTACTGACACAATACAAAAGGCAATCATACAAATGGTGACCGAATAACTCAGTGCTAGCGTTAATGCACATACAAATCCCACGCTATCCGTATCTACACTAAAGTAATGACCAAAGTGTACCAATAAAACAAATTCAAAGGCACGGGTAATAGAAGACGTAGCTTAAGTCCAAAGATGTAACATGATACCGTAATATAGACAAAACCAAATACCTTTCGATATTGCAAGAGAAATTAGTCAGAATATTGCAGATTCACTCATGCACTCATAAGTATGGGTGATTTATGTGTAAGATGGAAAGAAATAGAAGTACTCACTCAACTTATGAAATATGCATGCAATCTAATGTGATAGAAATTTCTCCAACTAATACGCATTCACAATATAGGTAAAGTGTATGTATCAAGGACGATAAAGTGGCAAATGAGTGAAGGTATAGAAGTTGTTTGTGCCAAGGCACGTATGGATATGTGAGGCTAAGACGGTAATCGCAGCTACACTTGCTAACCAAAAAATCAATTCTACAATAATAAGCATAAATTGACCCAACTAGAGAAATTATCTTAACTTGATAACATATGAGAGACAACGAACTACTCTCCAAATATGCATTAAACTCCAGTAACCGTCTTTTTGATCCCTTAACATAGCCAAATGAAGAAACTTATTCTCTTTTCATCTTTCTTTTTTGTTTTTCGAATACTTTTCTTTTCTTTTTTTTTTCTTTTTTTTCAATTTTTTTCTTTTTCTTCATATTTTCCTCTTTTCCGAATAAAGGATAGAACACAATTGCTAATAAAATTATACTACACCCACATGAAAGTAATAGTACCAATCCCAACCATAGTAGCAAAATAATCATGATAAACAAGCAACTGCGACTGTCTCGATAAGGTAGGCAAATTCTAGGAATGCAAGAATATAAAATGGCTACAAGGGTTCAAACGGTTAAAAAAATGGAAATGTAAGGCTTATTTTAACGGTAAGAACCGCTTTTCCCCATGCACTTCATCATATGAACGCGTAAAAGTATCAAGAAAATAATTTCACACTTATGCTTTGATATTACATATTCCACAAAGAGAAACCACACTAACGCCTAAATAACAATGAGACCAGTTTATTGATGTTCCTAGCCTAGAAAGCTCTATAAACCTCATAATTTTAAGTAGTTTACCAACATAATTTAGTCAAATCTAATAAGTATAAGGCATGTCAATTATGGTCAAGACTTCGGTTTTGATCTTTGTTTTCATAAATAACAGGTCAAAACAATGTACATGGATAACTAATTTGGGATTCATATGCAAAAACAATGCAAGTTATCATCATTTATATGCAATTTACCAAGGCTCAACTTAAATAGAGAAAATCATGTGTATCGATTTTATAAAATTTTTAACTTTTATGGATTTTTTTGTTTTTTATAAATACACGCAACATGAAATAAAGCACACAACTTGATGTGACTCGTATTCACGCACATTTAGTCCCCTAATTAGCCTCATTCTACATGATTTTACGTGATTATAAGGGTCGTTTCTTGTCTTTAGCTTCCTATTTGCTATTCTTTGAGGTTTTGGTGCCTTTGGTAGGAGAAGAGCGCTAACCTTGCTTAATTGGAGCATTTCGGAAATAAATTAACCGCATATAGCGACCGAGAATGAATATGAGGCAAGGCAAAGGACCCCTAGGTTAATAAAATAAGATTTGGAATGATTTGGATGCAAACTCCCTTCGAGTTATTGTTCAACAATGACGACAAATGAGCGACTACAAGAGAAACTCGCTTGGACCCAAACCAATAAGTTCTTGGTTGGCTCTGAAACTATGATATAAGAAATGACATCGAAAAATAAAGTGGTCTAGGCTTTTGAATCAGTTAAATATGAGTCCGAATGAGGAAGTGGCGCCCATTTTACGATCCGAGGTCTACTGGCCAATAGATACAACTCGCCCGAGTTGATCAACAACTCGCCCGCGCTTTGCATCAGCTCGCCCGAGTTCCAAGGCAAAGTTGTTGTATATGCTCCGAACTGGCCCGAGTCTAGACTAACTCGCCCGACTCCCTTTCGTAACTTCCCCCTTGTACAACACTCTACCTCCTAATCTACCCTAATCTTGTAACCCATATAAATACCCTACTTTGTAATAATTTGATATTATGCCTCCCTAGTTGGAGGATTAGCCTCCCTCTAGATTAGATTTGACTTAATATTTCCCTAATTAATGTAATATTTCCTTAATTACTCTTCAGTTACTTCTAGATCTAGCATTATTCTTGGATTTCCTTGAGTTTGGTATTGAAGATTAGTGACAAGTCTTCATCTTTATTCAAGATTTTATTCCTTTCATTGTTCATTTAGTTGGTATTAATTCTTAATCTCTCTTTATATTTTTCATCTTTGTCCAAGATTGTTATTTCCTTGTCTCTTTCATTATGCTTAGTTTAGATTACATACTTGTTATTGTTTTCATCCTTCTTGCTATGATTAGTAAGTAGTGACCTTGCTAGAGTTAGTGGGGGATTAGAGGAGTAATCATGGAATATATCTATTCTTAATGAGTTCATATGAATGATTGTATGTTGTTTTTTCAACTTATCCACATGTTATGTTTGATGAAATGCTTGATTGACAACCTAGTATGATTCTCTATCTTTTCAACAAGATTTGTAAGACATAAATCAACTCAAAGATTGTTAGACCATGCATACAGTTGAATAGGGAGAACCAAGTCGTTGTAGGTGTTGTAAGCTATAAACCAACTCGACTCCGAGACCCAAGTCTCCCTAGGAATTGTAAGACATAAATCAACTCGATTCCAACACAACACCAATCCTTTATGTGGCTTGTTTATGTGATCTACCATGATTTCTCTCATGATCCCATGACACCATAGTGATTTTAATAATTTGTTTACATTTACTACTTTCCATATTTGCTTTTGTTTACATTTAATTAAATTAGCATTATAAACCAAAAAAATGCGCATGAGAGAAATCATGGTAGATCACAAAAAACACTGTCCTGCGGATCGACCTCGACTTACCTACTTGCTAGTTGTTCGTTGAGTTTATAGATGTATTTTATAGGGTGTGATGACTTAACCCTCATCAAAATGGCGCCGTTGCCGAGGGACGATGTTATGTGATTAAGTTCTTGTTTGTTTGTCTATTTTAATTGTGCCTTAACTATGAGGAACTTGTTCCTCAAGGTCGTTTTTACTGTTTTCTTGTAGTTTCTTTTATTGTAGTTGTTTCCATGTTTTAGCACTAATGATGACACAAGGAGTATGTGGGCAAGGTGGAGCAAATGGGTATGACTTGTATGAATTGAGAGGGTTTGTTGAACAACAAAACTACCCTACAACTTCTACAATGAAAACCCAAATTGTACCAAACAATTCCCATACCAAAGCCCTCACATCCAAAATCCACAAGAACCATCAACCCAAAATCCACTTTACAACCAATTCCAAATGTCATCCTACAATCTACAAGCACAACATAAGCAACATCCCATCCACCCACAACAAGAAAATGAGCATAACTTTGATACGCAGAATATGGTTCTCCAAATGCTAAGAGACCAACCAAACTTCTTCATGCAAATGTTAGAAGAGAGCCAAGCTAGGGACAATGTCCTCAAAAACATTGTTACCCATGGTGAGGAGTTGTCAAATCAAAGTGCCCAAATGGAAACCACCAAAAAGCTAAATCGTAAACAAGATGAAAGTGATGATGAAGATGGGGAATGCATGATTGGCTGTGGACAAAGTATAGATGATGAATTGGAATATGGTGTAGTAGTTGATGTAAATGAACTCTCCCCATAATCCTGGCCTATGCTTTTGAATATTATTGACCGTGGTGAACTAATAATCCTAGCTGCTTCTCTTATATTGGTTTTAGACCTATTATTTATTTGCTAGTGATAAGTGATATTTATATGCATTATTACCCCTATTATTAGCTTGATTTTACTT
>VHZZ01000904.1:20696-34563 GCA_009801015.1 Silene noctiflora
TTTGGATGAGCGGGGATTTGGTGGGTACGGCTGTGGTCCCCCACTGGCGGTGTGGAATCCCTGTTGTGTTGGTATTCCGGAAGGGTTACACACTTTAGTGTGTAGTCGGTGATGTGGTGTGATGGTGGAGTTGAATGTGTATTTGTTTTACTTTTGTAGTTGGATGTATGTTGTCAGTAACTGACCCCGTGTTAATGTTTTGAAAACTGTGGTGATCCATTCGGGGATGGTGAGCAGTTATTGAGCAGGTATGATTGATGCGCAAGGGATAACCAGGTCGAGTCACCACGAGATGATTAGAGGAGTCTTCCGCTGTGTCAGAGTTTTGTTAGCTTTAGTTGTTAGACGTTTGGATAAGTTGTATCTTTTGTTGAGATAGTTTGGTTATGGTTTGTAAATGTTTAAATTATTTATTAAAATATGTTTCTTGATGGTCCATTTGATATTCATTGCCTCGGGTAACCGAGATGGTAGCATTTATATTCCTAGGTTGGCCTTGCTAAGGCACCTTGGTGTATGGGGGTGTTACAATAACTTACAGGCCGGGATCCTGTCCCAAAACACCATTTTAACCACTTGGTCGAGTGCCAGGGGCGCGGTTGAGTTGTCCTTACTCGGTCGAGTCCCCCTCACTCGGTCGAGTCATGCCACATACGAACTACCCCATTCTTGAATAAAACATACATTACACATATAACCTTATCATGTTACTAACTCATATCAACACCTCATCCATCACATTCCACAACTCAACTCATATCATATACTTCATATATCTCCATACACCTCATACATATAAATCCGACATGCATATAAAACATATAAGCAAAGCATATAAGAACACAACGACCCTTCACACCCTATAGTGACCGGTTAAAAGTTGTAAAGGCAAAAATTACGGCCTTAGGACGTCTCCCTAGCCTTTTCGGTAGCCCTAAACAACTCCTATCCGGGTTCATTTTATTTAGACAACCTAAGTTCATTGATTCATTGGTTTTAGGTTCCAAAATCGTCGCTTTGATACCACTTTGTAACACCCCTATACCCCAAGGAACCTTATCAATGACTACCTCAAGACATGGAAATGCTACCATCTCGGTTACCCGAGGTATTTTACATCACAGAAACCATAATGAAACAAAATTTAAAGGTTAACTTTAATAAACTGATTACAAGTCTCCAAAAATACCAATAAAAAACCAAATCTCAAAACCGTGATAACAAGATTAAAGAAAGTATGGGAAAGCTAGACTACTTGATGAGTGCTTATTTTGGTCACTTTACTTCCTTCCTTTCTTTACTTTCTAATCGGTTTCAAACGGATTCGCGTGCCTTTATGTGCATTTTGCCTTCCAATTTCCCGTACTATGACTGCTCGTCTTATTCTGTAGGACTCGAGACGGAAGTAAGGAAATAAGAGCAAAGGGGCTGGTTTTAAGAATTGGGGCTGGTTTCAAGAATTAGAGGAGGAGAAGAAGATAAAGAGAAAAAGAAGGGTTCCCAGCCGGTCAGGCACCGGCAGCCGGCCAGCCGGCTAGGAACCACTCTGCCTGGCCAAAAGAAGAAGTTACATGACCACCCAGCCGGTTAGCCACCGGCAGCCGGCCAGTCGGTTGAGAGTGCAGGGAGACTTAATACTTGAAGATTTTGGAGGAAAGTTACAGAAACTTCTTAGCCGGTCAGCCCACCGACAGCCAGCTGACCGGCCGTGCATACCTGATGATGTATTTTTCTCCACGACTTATAGAAGACGCCCAGCCGGTAGGCCAATCGGCAGCCGGCCTACCGGCCATGTACACCTGGTGACTTTCAAATTGCACAAAACTTACATAAGACTCCCAATCGGCACGGCCACCGGCGGCCGGTCAACCGGTTGGGACTACCTGAAGACGTTTTTGAAGCCCAATTGTATTTTTGACCCACTTTTGTAACAAAATATAAATACCCCTTTGTTAATCATTTGATAATATCCATCTTAGAGACAAAAACCTTAGAATTCCATGCTTAGAATTAATCAAGTTGCAATGAAGCTTTAATCTTTCCATAATTCTAGCTTAATTACGTCTTTGTTTAGGCAAGATCTAGTGCAGTTGTTCTCTATTTTCCATTTCTTTGAAGACTTTTTGAAGTATTGAAGATTGTGTTTGGTTTTATTATCAAAGTTGCAAGCTTTCTCCTTTAGTTGGTACAATTACTTCTTCCTTTCTTTGTTTTATGCTTTTAATCTCTTCATTAATCATTTCTATATTTAGTTTCTTCATTATGTTTACTCTAGTTTGTTTTTTACATTCCCACCATTGTTGTTGTTTTCATTCCAAACATGTGTGAGTAGTTCCCCTACTAGGATGTAGGGGGATCCTATGTAGTGCTTAGGATATGGCATTGACATGGATTAACAATAATTCTTGAGTTTTTCCCTTTACAAATTGTCTTGCACTATAAGTGTTTCAAGAAATGCTTGAATGAGTAAGTTGAGTCCTTTCCTCTATTTATCTACATGTTGGGTGAGTAACTTCACTAGTAATAGGATTTTAATGACAATTTGTGGGCTAGGGTTAATCGAATGAGTAAGTTAATTAATCTTCAAGTAGGGGTTAGATTCATATCGAGAGGTTGGGCCTTTCCTTTGCTATCGACTCTAGATAATTATTAGTCCATGCCTAATTTCCGTCTCTAGCTACATTGGTGAACCCAAACATCCTAGGTTCCTTAATCATTGTTTTAGACCATCTATAGATATTACTCCGTTTTTACTTGTTTTAGTCTTTATTCTAGTAATTAGTTTAAAATCAATCAACTTTCTTTGTTCGAGTTAAACTAGAGCATAAACAACCATTCCTAGCGCCAAAATTTTGTCCTTTGCGTTCGAGATTTGCAAGCTACAACGAGCAATCGTACACTTGCGAAGCTATATCACTACTACGGACTGGTGATGACTCTTCTCTGCCAATTCTCGCAGCAACATCAACAAAGATAACCATCATCACCTGCTTAGCCAACTGATCACCATCCCCGAATGGATCACCACAGTTTTGAAAACAGAAACGGGGTCAGTCAACTATACAATAATATGAAATAGAAAAACATAAATATGAACATCCACTGTAACCATCTCCAATACCTCCAAACTCCATAAAAACCAGTAACCGATAACACACCAAGGTGTGTAGACCTGCCAGATTACCCATCGCACCAGGTAATCCACGCTGCCAGTGGGGACCACAACCTTACCACCAAAATCCCCGCTCACGCATGAGCGAACCCAAGTCCATTAATGTGCACATCCCCCTTGCGTCGAGAAACACNACAACCTTACCACCAAAATCCCCGCTCACGCATGAGCGAACCCAAGTCCATTAATGTGCACATCCCCCTTGCGTCGAGAAACACAAGAGGCGAACGATGGGGGCGAGACCATCTCTCGCAATGGCTCACAATACCAACTCCAAACTCCAACAACAACATCCATATCATTAACATAACATAATCATATCATAAAACAGTAGCAAAGATCGTCACAATAAAAAGCATATCATTCTACAGTCAACTGAGTAAGAAAACCCTACCTGATAAGCAACTCCAACAATCACAACATGGAAATCAGAAAGCTTCTTCTACCAAGTCTCCTCCTATAACATAATTAAGTAATAAAAAAGATGAACAAGACAATCTAATCCCAAAACCCCTAAATACTCAAATTAGGGTTTCACTAACCTACAACTATACCATAAAGGACTAGATCAAAGACTTATCCAAAAGATTACAAAGGCAAAGGTGTAAAAATCCCCAACAAATAATGAATTAACTCCTTGGATTGATAGGAAATAGAAGAGAGCAGTTCTACGTTGTTTAGTTTGTAAAAAGATGATTTGAGAAATGTTTTAAATTTAAAAGATAAATAACACTGCTTAACGTTCTATTTATATCAAACCGCGTAGAAACTCATAACGAACCAGACACTTGGTCGAGTACGAGACACTCGGCCGAGTAAGCCACACTCGACCGAGTGCAGGACACTCGATCGAGTACGCCTCACTCGACCGAGTGCTAAAACACTCGCTCAAGTTCACAACAAACAGAACACTGACAGACCACCCAAACCAGCTACTCGGTTGAGTATCCCCCACTCGGCCGAGTAGCCAGAGGTCACAAATCCGATGTATTACATATATAGTCGACGAGTTTGAGAGGATTCTCAAAATTCCTAACTATCTCTATGTAATGATCTTGAGAAGGTCCTAGGTTGTAGAAAGACTATATGGCGGTCCTCGCTGACAATTTGGCATCTTTGCAACTGAGGTTTGGCTGTTGACTTCTGACATCTGGTTTCCGGATTCCTCTTTAGACTTCGGCATTTAATTCTAGGATTCGGCATTTTATTTCAGAGTTGTTCTTGATTGGACTCAGATTATTGGTACGGGATCTATCTAGCATGTTTCAGGATCCATCTTTTGGCCCTTTGAAAATAACTTTGATATCAGATATTGGCATCGATCTCTGTACTTTATTAAGCTTTTCTTCTTTGGCTCGTGTCTTTTAGATCTTCCTTTGAATTTGATGATGACTTGCTATCATGGATTTGGGTCAGGCAAACACCTTTTACGTGGAATGGGTCGGTCTTTAGTAAATGGGTTGTGTATTCTGGGGAATGGGCTTACCTTCCGTCATGGATCATTAATAAGGGGGACAACCTGGATTCGTCCTAGAATCTCTTGAGATATGCTCGTCCTAATATGGGTTACAACAAGGTTTCTATTGCAAGACATGGAATAGGTAAGCAAAGAACACAGAATTTCAGATTCTCCACCACTTTGAATGGAACATCGTTTAAGTGTACTCACGTTGACTCGGCATGTCTGGTCATTCATTTTAAAATGTCTCAAATTAATTCTTGTTGTCAAAGGGAATAAGAAAGAAGTAGGAAAGTGGAGTATTTGGATTAAAAGTTGTGCTTTTATTGAAACGATGGATAAATTTAAAATAGACTCAAGAAAACACGTGACTCGTGGGACAGCCCCGAGGTTGTCACTAGGAATGTAAATGAAGAAAGACAGACACTAGAAAAACTAAGGGAAATAAAGCCTAAGACTCGGACGTAGACTCTGAATCGATCTTAGATCCAAACTCCTAATTGTTATTGTTATCTTCGAAGGATTCTTTTTCAGCATTTGGTGGTTTAAATGTCTGGTCTTGATCGTTGAACCATTTAAGTATCCCGTCTTGATTTCTTGGAATAATGGGTGGAGAACAGTCGAGGAATGATTCTTGGTCTTGTTTGATGATGTTAGACCGAAGAGGGCCGATCTCCTTGAATTGATCTTTAAGAGGCGGCAATGGTAGCTTGCCATTTTCAAGCATATCCTGGATGATATGATTTAAGCGAAAGCATTATTCCGTATCATGTCCCCTACCTTGATGGTAATGGCAATATGAATTGTCTTTCTATCTAGGCAATATCCTTTCGGGGTCTGGTGTTGGACCGATTGGATGTAGTTTTCCTTGGAAAACCAGTCTTTATAGAGCCATTTCATATGTAGTTCTAAGGTCAATGAATGTCCTAGGAGCTTGTCTAGGCCTTCTAGGTGGAGTTTCCAAGAGGTTGGCTCCTTTAACTTTATTTCCCTGCTTAGATGGACGGGTCATGTTGGACTTCGATGTTTCACATCTATGACTCGGCTTTGGGGTACGAGAAAATGATGAAGGTTTCATTATGCCCATTTGGTTCTCCACATTGACGACACGATTTCTCAAGCCTTCGACTGTGACCTGAAGTTTCATGATTGCAGAACATAGTCCTCCGATGGCTGTCAGAATGACAGATAAACTTCCTTAAACACTTTTGTTGGAAATCACAGAATTCCTATCGAGAAGAAAATGACGCAAGTTACAACTTGACTTCGCATGGGACCACGCAAACTAAGGCGACAAGCATCAAATACATATCTAAAATTGGCAACATAGAGGCCAGCTGGGACAACTAGACTCAGACTTGTGAGTTCTTAAAATATCGTGAGTGACTTCTCGTGTTTGAACTCACGGTGTTGACTTTGACTTTAGACTAGAGTGTTGATTTTGATGGAGTGACGTTTTGACAAATGACCATATTGACGGTATAGAAGATGTCGCGATGCCATTTGGACGTGACATGTGTTTAAGACGGACTTGACTCTAGGCTCGGATGCATGTGTAGATACCTTGAGCGTGTCTCCTAGAAGATTTTCAAAAGACAGTTTTGAAAAAAAAACGGATATGAAATGTGAAACCTTTTGAGTCTTTCTATGTATGACTCAAGTATGTGACTCGATGTGTTGGGAATTTTTAGATCCTAACTGAATTGGGATAGGGGGTCCAAAATGACGGCATAACACCTTTGGACTTGACTCGAATTTGAATGACCCAAAACGTAAGGGAAGACAAGGTTATAATCCAACAGATTTTGACTAGGAAATGACTCAGTTTGAATTTTGACTTTAGTGCAGCTGTAACACCCTCATTTATGCAGGAGCCTTTAGCAAGACATTCCCGAATAAATAAGGTTGTTACCATCTCGGTTTTCTAAGGTAGTGAATAACAAAGGTACGAAACAACAATACTTTAGTAAATAAAACTTTAGCGTTGAGGCCTTTTATTACAAACCAATATCAAAAGCACTTAAATAATTAAAATACAGTCGCAGCGGAAAATAAAACTGAGTCATTAAACTAGTGTGGTCTATACTTCTAAGTCTTGTTGTTGCCTCACGCCGTCCAGCTCCCAGCTTAGTCTACTGAACTCCTGTCAATCAATCTGTTCCCCAAAATTGGTTCATCACAGGTGTTCACGAATACACGGTCAACCACAAGGTTGAGTAGAATATACTTAAACAACACAACAATACAAATGCATGCAATATGATGAGACTATGCAACTGATGCACCTCCGCATCATGACATATTACACACTTCATTCCACCACGTGATTACAGTCCGATTCACCCACCCCGCCATTCCCTAGGCCGAGGTTCAACTCAACCGTCGTTGAGATCCAGGACTGCGCTTGAGGACACCATGGTCAGGCCTGCAGACAAGCCATGGGCCTAATCAAAGTAATCATTTCCAATTTAAATTCAATTCCATTATCTTTCCGACAATTAATTCCGACATTCGACTCAAATCCAATGCATGTCATGCCAATCAATAAATAAACGATGCATATAATCATGCCAAAATCCTTATCAATTCTCATAAGCAATCATCAATACAGATGCTCATACATGCCAACTCAATCAATGCTATCTCATGCATCCAGATCATATATATTCAACAATCATCCAATATCCATATAATTCAATCAACCACAACAATCATAAATATTAAGCACAGTTTAGTAGGTATATCCTACCTTGCAGTTAGCAAATCCCGTCAGCAATCCAATCAACAACTTAGTAATATTACACCACGAATTCGTCACCTATAAACAGGTATTTAATAATTAATTCATTATTCGATTATCGTATTACCTTACGAATTATAATATTTATTATTTATTATTTATTATATACAAATTATACGAATTATAGTCGCGTAATTAAAACGAATAGCAATCAAAACAAACCCCTCTTAAACCGTATCAAACACGTCCCAAATACACGGCCTATGCACGACCTCTACCACCAACCCCACCACAGCTAACCTCCTTGCACCATG
Organism: Silene noctiflora; assembly: GCA_009801015.1. Taxonomy (NCBI): domain Eukaryota; kingdom Viridiplantae; phylum Streptophyta; class Magnoliopsida; order Caryophyllales; family Caryophyllaceae; genus Silene; species Silene noctiflora. The sequence goes on from VHZZ01000904.1 coordinate 28,382, forward strand.
GCGGTCACCACCAGCCCTATGAGTCCTCACCGAAACCAACCATCGAGCCAAACCACCAGCCAAACTCCCCTTTGCTCACACTCCCTCACGCACACACCAACCTAGCACCCCACTTCGAAACTCCCTCGCAAACCACCACAACATCCACCACGCCACCACCGGCCATCACCCACATCACCATTGATGTACGGCGACTCTATTGGTGGGGTCCAACCACCCTCGACACAACTACAACCACCACACCACCCGTCTTAAGACGATTGCACAAGAACACGGGTTTCTCCCCTGTTTTGCGTAATTCTGGCCACCACACGCACCTACGGCCACCGCCGGCCACCACAACCATCTCCCCCTAGTCGACTACTTCCCCTGAAACCAACCATACCATCCCCAAGTCAAACCGTCAAGAATTCGGGTCCCAATTGCATTCGAAAGCCTGCGCACCATAGCCCTTGTGTTCCCGTCTGTTCGTGCATCTCCGGCCACCATCGTCGTCGTCGACGGTCAGTCCTAGGTCATAATAAGGTCACGGTGGTCTAGGGTGTAAGTCACAGTCAAAACACGGGTCCTATATGGTTCATATAGTAATTGTGTTGATCTCTAATACTAGCTATATGAATGATTAACGAATTAATTAGAAATCACAAAACCGTCTTACCATCTTCCGATTATGCGAAGTTCTTTCTTGCTAGATCTCTCTCAAACACAAAATCCCAGAATTATGATGGTAAAAGGTTAGGGTTAGGTCGATGTCTTTCCTTTTATACTAAGCCAAGTCCATATAAGCCCATTATAACCCGAGTACTAGTTACGATATTATTAATTATTAATTATCGTCTCATTATTATTATTAATTATTATCTTATTATTATTATTTATTATCAAATCCAGATCATAACATCGACTTACAATTAATTATTATCTCAAGCCCTTTTAATTAATTATTAGCATTTACGTTCATTATTCATATAAACTGTATTAAAATGCGGGATATTACAGCAGCCCGCTAAATTTACATATTTACACAATTTTTTAAAAAGATATTTATTTTAAAACATTTATTTCGTTTTGATTCTTGATTTTTCGTTGGTTTTTTTTTTAAAAACCTTTTTGAAAATTGAAATCTTGATTATAGAAAATTTGGCATAATTTAATTTACAAATGGTCTTTCATTTTTGGAAAGATTGAAAATGGATTTTATTTACGGGAATATTGACATTATTTGGTTTACAAATGTGATATTTAGATGCGTGATTGACTTGGGAAACAACACAACATATATACAAACATGCATTATAACGGTATGCTGAGTGCAAGTAACGGGTTTTGGTTGAAAGGGTGGTTGTTAAACCAAGCTATCAAACCATGATCAATGGAGAGGTCTGCGCCAAACATTAGTAAGGTCGGTTCCTAGTTCCATTCGCTCAAGTATTGAAAGCTCTTGATACAAACATAAGTATGCATCGGGGTGTGGTTGACGTCAGCCGCTATCCATCCACTAAGAACAAATAGAAATTTGCACCATCGAGATAAGACGATTGGTCGAATTGGTATGGTTAAAAGCTTAGGAAGGCTGTCTTGTATAAAATGTCCCTAACCATATTCAAGTTTCACGCACCCTAGGTAACACCAGACTAAGTCTAAGTGTATCATCCCCAGGGAAGTTGCCAAAGTGTGGACCAGGCAACCCGCGCGTGGTGATTTTTAGGTGGCGGTACTTCTCCCACGGAACCTTGGTGGACCAAAGCACGTCATTGGCCGTTACAGGTTTGAAAGACATTGAAACCCGTGAATGGTTTGAACAAGCTTGCATTTGTGGAGTCGTCACCAATGTTTGTGTTAAATTGGTATCGGTCGAAAACTTCAGGCCATGTCAAGACACAAAATAGTGACATCAACACTAAGAAATTCGTCGCCTAAGCATTTTATGTCTAGAATGAGTCTCGCGATGCCAATGAACACTGATTCTCAGAGATATCTGAGTAAGGGGTGAGGTTACGTACTAGGAAGCTCTTTATTTGAACACCTAATCCCGCCCTCCTCGATAGCGGCCTCTACTAATGATCAGGGAAGTCATTTATACTCGATATGTTGTTGATTATATGCATGCTATGAAACATCCGATAGATTAAACCTAACATGTGACTTTTGACTAAGTCGGTTAACATACAGTTTAGCAACCAATTAGGCCAAAGTAGGGATTTATATTCATTACCTGTGAATGCCAGATAAATAAATCATACAAGAGAAAATAAATAAACTATAAAAATAATAAATTACAAAGGGAATTTAAATTTACGTGAAAAATACGCTTAAAAAGGAACATGAAGGAAAGGAAAATAAAAGAAAAGAAATTAAAATAAAAGAGAGTAAAAGAAATAGATTAAAAGATTAAAAATATCGGATTAGGGTGATAATACGTATGATAGTCGATTAATAACCTAATTAGGAACTTACGTCAAAACGAGACGAGTTTAGAAGCATAAACCAACCCAGAACAGTCGCAACATCTGCTGCGTCCTCTAGATGAGACGCATCAGACTGTGCGTTTGTTCTTGAGTTGGGTTCTGACTCTGAAAGTCATACCCGTGTTCGTTTGTGTTCATTGATTAATTTTAGATCGATTATTGATATTTAGACTGGAAATTGAAGTGATTTAATCCGATTATGTGTACTAAAACCGTCATACAGCTTGAAAAATATATACTAAAGACGAATTTTAATGATTTGATATAGGAAAATCGAACCATTGAAATCCGGGTTTAAATAAATGACAAAAATCCGTAAATATTGAATTATAAGGGATTTAAGAAAAAAGGGTTCAATAAAATAAATTAGAAAATTTAAATTTGCAGAAGAAAGAAAGAAATTGAAACAAAGAACGAGAAAAAAACAACTAGTATTCGAGGAAGAAGAAGAAGAGCAACAACAGCTAAGCAGCCTCTATAAGAGGCACAACAGATGTTGCGACTGTTCCAGAAGGCGCATCAGCTCCTGCATTTCTTCTCGACTGTCTTTCCCAGCTGTTTCGTTAAAACGGTTTAAAAACTATGGTTTTGAAAACGGTTTTGAGCATACTTATGACGTAAAATCTAACATAATTTGTGAAAACAATAAATAAAACATAAATTGCGATTAACACCCTCAGACTTATATGTTTATGAAGCGAGATTAACTAAATTGTCGTTTTTGTGGATTACTCGACTCAATGAAAGATTGAAAGTGCCCTTAAAAAAGGAATTAGTAACAAAGATTGATTAAGTTGAATAAGTTTGGTATTCAAATTGGTCGGTCATGCAAACGAGACTGGGACCTAGAATGATCTAGGAGTACGTGGTCGGGTGATCAAGCATATAGGTGTCAAAGCAATAACACGTGGTCTTAAAATGCAAAGAGAGATAAGAAAAGGGGCGGACACTCGCGTGAGGAATATATGAGGCGGAGACCTCTATTTATACTAATCACGGGGTGTAGGTTTAGGAAAAAAAGATAAGATTTGGAAAATCTAGAAACTGACGAAAACCTGCCCAGGAAGAGGCACAACAGAAACTGCGACCTTTTCAAAAGGCCCAGTGCCTACTACGTCCTCTCTTGAGGCTTTTCCTCCTCGGCAAGAAAGATTTCCGTTGTTTGATTTATGAGTTAGGGAAGAAGTGGGCTTCCTTATTCCGCAAGGTAAGATATATTCGGGATTTTAAAATATAGAAATAATATTTAGGAAAACTCTAAAACATTTCGACTCGGTATTAAGACGATTTTAGAAAATGAAGACGGTTTTTTACCTGGACTTTAAATGTACTCTAATTACTGCCAACACGACGACATCGGCACGTAGATGACGACAATGAGGTGGCACGACTGTTTGAGCTATCACTTGTCAACGAATTTATGAAATGTACAAAATCGGTCTGTACATTAAACATGCGGTCCAATCATCACTGGGTGTTTAGCGGGAGGTGCAGAAACGAGGTATCTCAAAGAACGAGAGCGCTAGAATCGTCAAATTTGGATGAGAAAGAAGGAAAGTATGTGTGTTTTTGGGTTACATCAAAAATATGGGTAAAAAAGGGGTTTTGAAGAAGGGAGAAAGATGGGATCTTTAATACATAGAAAGAAGGAGAAGTAGGAGAGGTGAAGATTGGTATAAAAATCATAGGATTTTGTTGAGAAACGAAGAAATGACATTCGTCATAAGAGTTTTTGAAGGATTAATGGGGAAAATCTCATATTTCCTAAGGAAAAAGATGAAGAGGAATTGCTGAAAAATGGAAGGGAAATGTAACACCCCCATACTCTACGGCACCTTACCAAGGACTACCTCTGAATACAAGGATGCTACCGTCTCGGTTTGCCGAGGCAATGAACATCATATAAACAATAAAGAAACATTATTATTATTATAATTATAGTTTAACGAATACAAAATCCTTCTCCTAAAACGGAGTACAAAGCCAAAACTGAAATAAAAGTGTATAACTAATATCATCTGCGGAAGCTACTCTATATCGTGACTCTACCCTGCTAACCCCACCGCGTAGTCAGCAACCATCATCGTCATTACCTGCTAGACTAACTGCTCACCATCCCCGAACGGATCACCACAGTTTTCAAAACATTAAACGGGGCCAGTCACCTGAACAACTATATACGATATAATGTAAACAACAAGTAAAGTATCACAACACCGCCACCACTAACACCAACCATCACCACACCACACCACATCACAAGTAACCGACTACACACCGAAGTATGTAGCCCTGCCAGTGGAAGACCGCAGCCAACCACCTAAACCACCCACAATAAGTAACCGACTACACACCGAAGTATGTAGCCCTACCAGTGGAAGACCGTGGCCAACCACCTAAACAACCCAGATACCCAAGTCCCTTAATGTGCACATCACCTCTACGCTGAGAGAACGCAGGAGGCGAACAATGGGGGTAAGACCACCTCTCACAATGGCTCACAAACAATACCACAATATCAATCACAACCATCTCCAACAACCGCCATACCAACTACGCCATCACAAAAACATTACAATCATAGAATCACATCATACAGTACAATCGTCACATTAACATGCATGTAATTCATCAGGCAACTGAGTAGGAAAACCTACCTTATCAGCAAATCAGGAATAATCAAATGGTCAGAATGCCTCTTCTACGAATTCCCCTCCTATAACGAATTAATACATAGACAAAGTCCCCTCAATAAACCCCCAAATCAGACATTAGGGTTCAAACTACATTTTAAAAGACTCGATCAAAGACTTACCCTTGCGAATACGATCTTAAGACGCGTAGAAAATACAACAAATGCTTAGATACACGCCGCGGAAGTGAAGAGTCAGAAGGAGAAGAAGTAACGGAGTTTAGGTTTTAGTTTTGAAAGCAAAATAATTAAATACTGCTTCCCGTTCTAATATTTATACTTCCCGCTAAAACCCATATACGAACCGGAAACTCAGTCGAGTACGTGACACTCGACCGAGTAGACGACACTCGACCGAGTGCGTTGCACTCGTCCGAGTTCCCCACTCCAGAACACTGACAGACTGACACTACTGGGCACTCAGTCGAGTACCATGTACTCTACCGAGTGTCCCTATACAGAAAATACCAAGTAATACAGGAAAACCCTAAAAGAAGGAGCTTTTGTTGTCCTAAAGATGGTTCATAAGTTTGTTTAGGCCCAATAAAAAAAGACACTTGGTTTGTGTCTCGATTTTGTACTCAAATAACACATACTACGAATTTTAAGAGGTTTTTAGACTAAAATATAACTAAATTAGTTTTAGAAGACTAAAACAAGATTTTGAAAGTATAAAGCCAAATAAATAATATACCAAACAAAAATCGAGTATTATTAAATTAGCGATTTTAAATAAATTAACCATTAAGTTAAAATTGCGGGTGTTACACTTTTCGTCTTTTATTATGATTCATATTATCTTATGCATGTGATCCTAGGATAGATGTTAGGAAATTATATTCTTAAATTCCGTTTTCGCATCTATATTATTCTACAATGGTATCAGAGCCACTTGCAAAAGATTCTATGATCATAATCACATGCTTGTTTATTATTAGTATTATTATTATTATTATTATTATTATTATTATTATTATTATTATTATTATTATTATTATTATTATTATTATTATTATTATTAT
>VHZZ01000904.1:139676-151224 GCA_009801015.1 Silene noctiflora
TAGCTACCATCTTTATGATTAATGAGGAGTTAGATGGACAAATTGTACGATTTAAATGACGAGAGTAAATTCTTAATTTATTTCTATAATTTAAATCACGATCTTATGGTTTCCTAAAAAAAATTGTAAACCTTATGGAGAGTTTTAATAAATAGCTCTAAAGTAGGCTTGATATTAACCAAATAAATTATTAGAATTTAATTATGATAATCCTATGTGGCAAAAAAATTAAATGTGTTCAGTTGCCTTTTAACTATATAGATAGATTGTATAGATATGAAATTGAGAGTTTTTCATGTATTCTAACAACGCTTTGCTTATTAAAAAGGTGTAATACGAAAAGGGCAATGTAAAAAAGTAATTCGGTTAATTAAGCAAAAAGAATGAATAGAGAAAGAACCATCAATCCGTCATCCATATCCTCCTGCGTGGCATTTAGGTCAGCTCTACCTTGATAGTATCCAATTATCCAGACTAATAATTATTGTCTTCTGCAACCAATAGATTAGCTATACACTTAACACTTGAGTAAAGAAATACAGTTTGTAGTTATCTACTGTACTAAATGTTATAGAAATTAAAAACGAGTTGGAAACAATACCAGTTTTTTTTTTCTTAATTTGGAAAAGAATTGTTATCATCAGAGATCCATTTCCCCTTAATTATGAATCAGGTAAATTCGCTCTTCATTTTTTCCCTATCTCACCAAAATAATTCAGCTTTGAGTTTTCTGTAACAATTCATCTATTTTTCCTTTGATTTCAGGTTTGCCCATGTTTTTTTATTAGCAAAGATTACAACTTTATCATGGGATACAACTACACAACTGGTAAGTAGTTTATATCATGTGGGTTGTAGTTGTTGTATCCAAATCTTCACCTGGATTTTGATATTGGGTTTGTTTGGTTCAACTTATTTGCTGACATTTCATAGTAAGTGAGAAGGGAATAGTTTAAGGGTTTTAGTGATGGTGTCTGGAAATGACCCTGTTGAATCATTACTAAATTCCATTCAAGTTGTTAAGGATGTGTTTTCGCCATTAGAAGCCGGTTTCAAGAAGGCTACCAAAGAGTTTGAGTCTATTTTGTCAGGTTCTAACAAGGTTTCCAGTAATGCGGAACTGTTAGGGAGTTTGAAATCTTCTGGTAAAATTAGCAGCAATAAGAACTGTAAGGTACACGAGTCATTGTCGAGGATCACACCTTCCTCTTGTACTTGTTGCAAGGGTGGGAGTAAAAGCCCGTCAGTAAAGACTCCAATTAGGTCAGTATTGGGAGTGCTGTCGCCAAAATGTGGGAGCTCTGATCATAAGGTCAGTGTGATGAAAAAACAGTCAAAAGAAAGGGATTACCCTCAAAAACATGGCTCATGCTCCAATTGTCTGCAGTTTGCTAGAACGTGGTCTATGTTCCTTGATGGTTTTGTCCAGGCTTTTCATGCCCCCTTTGAGTTTGGAAAAAAACGGTGCTCAAAAGTCGTTGATGAGGGAAAAGATCCCTCTTCATTTGCTTGTCCACCCAACTCCGCATTTTCGTGTGATTTGAAGAAAGGAGAAACAGAAAAGGGCATGGTTTTTATGATGCTGCCGACTGAGGATCGTAAATGCGCAGAGGAGAAACTGCTAAGCTTTGAACTATTAGTAGGTCTCATTTTTGACCACTTAATTCAAAATATTCAAAAGCTTGACCATGGTGCTAAACGAAAGGAGGAAAAAGTTTATGATTCTCCATTGACTGATCCGTCACCAGCCATTCATGTTGATAATTGGAAAGCGGTAACCAGTATCATAGAGGGTAAAAAGGCATATATGAATGATTTTTTGGGAAATCTAAATTTTGCGAGGGTGGGTGGAGTAGCATCTACTCATGCTGGAGTTGCTTCTCCCGTGAATGAAGATGGGGATGATGGTGAGACTTCTAGGATTAATGAAGAATCCGTAGGTTTACCACCTCAAAAGTTGGCTGGTGGCCTACTTGACATTCCCTTGTCCAATGTAGAGCGCTTGAAAACAACATTGTCAACCATCTCAATTTCAGAACTTATTGAGCTCGTGCCTCATCTTGGTCGTGCTGCCAAAGATATTCCTGATAAGAAAAAGCTATTTTCTGTTCAGGATTTCTTCAGATACACCGAGGGTGAAGGTATTATTTGGTTTTTTACCCCTAAATTCAGTTTGTCTATTGTTTTACTATTTAAGCCAGAATTGTAAATTTGCTAGTCTCTTTTCTTAGTTGTTTTCTATTACGAGTACTGTGTTAAGATATGGAAGCATGGAATATCAAATCATGCAATAAGTGACCGTTGCATATTCGCATTTGATATTCACATGTAATGCAGAAATGGGAACCTTCTGTTAGCGATCCACAATATCTTTGTCTAAGGGTTTTATGTATTTTTTTTAAAATGCTGGGATGATACTGTTCGTAATAAGAATTTATTAGGAGTGGTTTAGGGTGAAAATAATAGCGACTGAAGAGTCTTTCTTTAACAATGTAAGAAAATTCTACGATGACCCACTTTCCGGGAATACATGGGTCAAGCCACCTCGCAATTTGCTGCTGCTTGGTAAATGTACGTATTCATAACCTCAAGCGTGTTTTCAAATTATTGGTGGGAAATTACCATTCATTGTTCATAGAGTTGTAGCCTGTAGCCTATCCTTTTTTTAATGTAATCTATGATGGTTCTTCTAGTATCACGTGTAAAGTTTATCTGGGTCTTTCACCTTGGACAACGTGTTTTTGACACTCTATGAGCCAACATTTCTCTCACACCTCTTATTCTCTTGCACTATGCGTTTCTCCTGTCTTTGTCTAGGTTCTTTGTGGCTTTGATGTTATAAGAATTCTGAGAAATTTAGTGTGGCTAGGATTCAGTGAGGACCGAGGAGAGAGAGTTTTACAAAATGAGTATCGGCCATGGGATGGTGAAGATAAGGAGGTCACTTGATGAGTAGGGAATGTTTACCAGTATAGAGTCCCAGTCTTCCAAAACCGAGTGTCTGAAAAAATATCCTTTGCTGGATCAAGTCAAAATTTGGGCTTCGACTTGAGATGGACTGAAGCCTAAGTAGGAATCGGTACTGTTGTTTGAAACATACCTGTGATTGGGAAATCGCTTTGGCAATGGGAAGTTTTTGAAACGTAAATCCCTCTTTATTAAAGTGACCAAAGCTAATATATCTATGCTCAAGTGATGCTTTCATATTCCGCCTGATGCGTCTCTTTCTTTTCTGCTGTTCAGGAGTATGACCCCGGGTAATAGGATGTAAGTGGGCTCCTGAGAAAATTCAGAAGACCATTGTTTTTCCTTTTCCATCGTAATTATTTCTGACCATATCTTTCACTACTTTGTATTGTTTGTGAAATGGTTGAAGTCAATTCAATCAAAAAAATGTATAATGCAAGACTGGATCTGACACTCTAACTCCTCACCATAACCTATCTACACTTACCAGCCACAACTACACGCCATTAACAAAATAAAACAAGACAAAAATATATCTGGGTTCGCCAAGCATACCAGGGTGTCATTTGATTTGAAATCTGGTAGCAAAACCGAGCCTGAGTGCCTGTCCCCTGAGTACGACGACGGAAGAACCTGGAAAAGGTTTAGGCCTTTAGGGGTTGGGTCATGTTGTCAGACAATCGTACCTTAAACCCTTTCTTGGCAAAAAATAGCCGATGAAAGTCTACGGGGATGGAGGTGGTCGAATGTGAGGAGTGAGACGGGTAGGGTGGTCTGAGTGTGTCTTCGTGGGTTCATGGTGGCGAGAGGTTGTAAGTTGGGGATGGATGATGGTGGTGGTGGCAGTTTGGAAGCTTTGTGGGAAGTGGGGCAGCTGATTAGTTGGAGGTCAGGAGAGGGGTTGGTCAGGTCAATGTGGGTGGAGGTTCTGACGGTGGTGTCGGGGTAGGAAGGGTGGTGTCAGAGTGTGAGACTGTTGGGGTGGGGACTACTATCCTGGTAATTATGCTTTATTGACCTATGGAAATGTCACTGATCATTATTATCATTGTTGACATGCTTAGAGCAGATCTTCAGTGATTTATGTTACAGAGAATAGGCTGGAATTGGTTCATGGTCACCTATAAGCTATAGTCACTGTGGATCTTCACTTACTTGGGCAGGGGCCACACTCTCAGCCCAACTACATTATTTTGTAGTGATTGGTGATTGTTAAAAACTTCAACTCATAATGCCCTGTGGAGTTGTTACTTAGCTCATGGCTCATGTCACAACATCGTTGGACTTTTAGACAAGTCCATTTCTTTTCACTTTCTCCTATCATTATTACTTGCTCCTTTCACTATCTTTACCTTTTAGACAAGTCCATTTCTTTTCCAATTTGAATAGTGGAATGATTTAGCGGAATGGATGGAGTTTAAGACCGCTAAAAGACAATTTGTGATTGGATACAAGATTAAACAATGGTATTAAATTAAATGCAACAATGGGTTTAAAATTATCTAACTATTTATTTGTGTTATCTTTTTCCTAAAAAATACTCCCTCTCTAGTAACACTTTAAAGTCTTAAACTATTACTATTTCTGATTTATAATTTTGTGGTCAGATGTTTGGATTGAGTATTTTTCTATAAGGTGACATCATTGTAAATAAGATAAGAATATCTCGTCTCAGTGTTGTATGATTAGCTTTAGCTGTATTTATGCCCTCCCCAATGACAATTTGTCCAAGATCTACGACTGCCTACAGTTCCTTGCTTATTTGGTTCTTGTCTACTAATGCGAAAGTGAAGGAAGGATATAATATGAAGATATATTTGAGTTTCAACGAGTTAGAAGTTACACAGAAGTAGCGGAATTTTTGATAAAAATATAGAAAAATATAAGAGATGGCATGAAAAGTTAGAATTAACATGTTCATTTTTTTTTTTTTCATTTTTGTTTTGTGAATTATGATTTGACAAGACCATTGTTATGAAGAGAACGTTATAAAAGGAATGGTCTCCGGACTTCATGAGACCAGTAGCTTGTTGTCTTATTAATATTTTGAGTTTAACTGGTTAAGGTAGTGTTACACCGACACTTCACTCTGGTTACGTGTCGCGACCAAAGTGAAGTATCCGACACAACACGACACTGGCACACTTAATTTTAGACCAAAAAATTGAAATTTCACCGAAAATAACCGTGTCCGATACTCCACACTGGAAAATAACAGTATCCGATACTCCAAACTGTGTTGTGTCCGACACTTGCATCCGAGTTAAACACAAGTTTAACAGGTATCACTGTGTTAAAATAGAAAAATGTAGGAAACCAATTTTTACAATCTTCGGAACACGCCTTTTCTTGAATGTTGCAAAGTTGCACGTATTGCTAATCTTTATTGTTGCGCACTTTCACCATGAACGCAGTCAATACTGCCTTAAAATATGCTCCTTCAAAACCCTGACATGACAGTTGCAATGCAGCGTAACAACCCTGATGTAATACCATGAAACTACCACTTTGGTTTCTATGCTACACTTGTCCGTTGGATATCTCTACCCATCAATGGTGCACTAAGTAAAAATCTTGAGAAATAACTGAATTTTTCGCAGGAAGGAAATTTTTCGAGGAGCTTGATAGAGATGGTGATGGTCAAGTAAATATTGAAGATCTTGAAATTGCCATGAGAAAGAGAAAATTACCTCATAGATATGCAAAAGACTTTTTACGGCGAGCTAGAAGTCACTTGTTTGCAAAATCATTTGGTTGGAAACAGTTTCTGACCCTGATGGAACAAAGGGAAGCTACTATTCTTCGTGCCTATACTACTCTATGCTTGACCAAGTCTGGTACACTTCAGAAAAGTGAAATTTTAGCATCTCTGAAAAATGCTGGACTTCCATCAAATGAAGACAGTGCTGTTGCTATGATGAAATTTCTGAATGCCGACTCTGGTGGATCCATCTCTTATGGCCATTTTCGCAATTTTATGCTGCTGCTTCCTTCTGATTGCCTGCAAGATGATCCTAGGTGAGATACTATTTCATTTCATAGTTAGATAGATCATATGGCTTGGATTCATGTTGAGAAAATGAAATGGAGGCTTGAATATGACGTGTAATGATGTTTGTCTGATAATAGACAAATGCACTAAGGTAGCGTCTAGAAAAGCGTAATTGATTTCTTTTTCACGATTTCAATTGTTGAAATTAAAATGTTCTAAATTCTATTTCAAATCCAATTTCATTAACCTGTTTGGAGATCATGTGGAATTAAATTTCGAATTTCAATTTCTCAATGATGTTTGGAAACCTATGTAATTGGAATTAAGCGCAGTTGGATATTTAGTTTTTGAGAAAATAGTAGTGTGTAAATTTTAATATTAATATTAAAATTAAAATAAATTGTGGTGAAGAGGAGGTGGTTGGTTGTGGTGGTGCTTGGTGTCCGATGGTGATGTTGTTATGTGGTGGACTGGGATGGAGAAAGAAGAGGAGGAAGTGTGTATAAAGGAAGGGGTAGTATTAAAGTAATGTGATAAGCGTACATGAGTCATTTGGATGGTTTAGTTTTGTCATTTATAGTATGTTTGGGAACCTAGAATTGGAATTGCACTTGGGAAACCTTAGATATTGGAACTGGATTTGAACTCGATACCTTGTCAATTTCTACCATAGTTAAAGTTTGAAAATCTCAAATTTCTATCCAATAGCAGTTATGTCAATTCCATCACTATCTAATCTCCTATAAGGAACTTTTTTTTTTGTAATGTAGATTTCGTTGCAATATTTTTCTTTTTAATTTTTTTTACAATCACAAATATTTTCTGTCTATTTTTTTAAAAAAAAAAATAAACATTTGGTAACCTCAATCTTGACCCGACGTCCCGCCCCGCTCAATTCCAATCCCATGGATTTCTTAAATATCATTGAGAAATTGAAGATCGAAATTGAATTACATGTGATCTTCAAACGGGTTCAAGGAATTGGATTTGGAATTATCTTAGAACATTTTAATTTCTGTAATTGCAATCATGAAAATGAAATCAATTCCGTGTTTCCAAACACTACCTTAAGGAAACTGTATGACTTCAGTGAATGAGTTGAAAAATGGTAGGGAGTACCGTTTTAGTTAAAAGTCCTAAATTAAAATGAACTAGTATTTCACAAGTCTGAGATAGGAGATCATATAGTGATAAAATTAATGACTAACTACTATGGGGTTTGAGAGTCTCAAATTTTAGCTGGTTGGAATGGAAAAGGAATTGAGCTGAATTCCAATTTCAAATTCTAAGTTTTTCCAAACACTTGAAATGTCTCAGTTACGAAATTCAATTCTAATTCTAATTCCCAAACATAAGAAAAGCCACAGTAGGCTGGTATTTCAGTCACTATTCTATAAATGGAAAAGTATTACTCCATATTTTGCCATCCTTTGCAGAAGCCTTGCAGGCATACTGAGGTAACAATTTTGTTGAATTTCAGAATCATTAATGTCTAGTTGGATGTACTTTCTGATATCTGAATTTTGATTACTGATAATGGCCTTTATTTTTCTTTCCTTTTTTCCCTGTTAAAACTAGGATTACATATCAATTGTGTAACACTACCTTTTAAATTCCGAATTTTTGTGGGAACACTCGCCGGTAAAAAAAATCTAATTTCAGGTGTTGACCCCCTCAAAAATATTTGGTTTTGGAAATCTAATACTAGCATATCCTTGGATGGACACAGGAATCTGTGGTTTGAAGCTGCAACTGTGGTTCCAGTTGCACCACCAGTGGAAATACCTGCTGCAAATGTCTTACGATCCGCTCTAGCAGGCGGCCTTGCCTCTGGAATATCTACATCTTTACTGCACCCAGTTGACACCATTAAGGCAAGTCTTCATATTCAATAATTGGAATTTCTTTTGCAATTTGCTTGCACTTTTCAACCCATCATGATCTGGAAGAGGGTGCAACTGCAAAAGGGAATAGAGAAATGTGGTTTTACTTCACTGTACACAAATTCTGAAGTGAAATGATTATACAATACTAATTCATTTATTTTGAAACTAAAGTAACCACCTTATATGTTTAGCAACCCTTTTAATGCTTAGTGATTATTTTATCGTTAGCAAAGATCTTAGTGAACCTTTTAGCTTCAATTGTCTTGTTTTGACTTTCTCACAAGAGACGAAGTGTTTAGTTAATGCTGTGGAATCCTATATTTAGACTAAGAATGGGCGAGTCTAATCGTTTTCATCTGTTTTTCAGCTTAGAGTTCAAACATCCACATACTCTTTTCCTGAAGTTATATCAAGTGTCCCTCAAATTGGAGTTCGGGCATTGTACAGGGGTTCCATCCCTGCAATTCTCGGGCAGTTTACTAGGTCTCCATTGATCCCTTTCAATGCTTGTCTTTTTATGGATATTTGGGCATAGCTTCTTATTCTACTATATATTTGCAGCCATGGACTACGAACTGGGATTTTTGAGGCTACCAAGCTTGTGCTAATCAATGTCGCCCCGAATCTGCCTGAAATTCAGGTATTTTTCTTTTTTTATTAAGTGGCTGGCACCTTTGGCTCCCTCAACGATGGACAAGAAAACCCCCTCCTTCAATAAAGGGGTGTCCTTGGTATAAATAATGTTATCCATAAATAACCATCACCTTGAGGTTTCAAGATAAACAGTAGCTAACTTTTACCTCTTCCAGCGTGATTTATATGTGGTTTTAGAATTGCAAATCAGACTTGTAATGGAGGAAACATAGATGCTTTAGTTCCTCATTATGATCTCCTTCATACTTGTGCCTTTGTATGTAAAGTATCTCAGACTCTTCATATAACTCCGCAAACCTGTGTTCGAACATGTGACTGTCAGACGTGGGTATGCCTATTGGACACTTTATTTTAAACAGAAATTAGGATTTTCCTCAAAATAAGCCAGTCCGACTCTTGAGCACCCTTACCCTTATTGGATTATTTTAAGAGTAACATTGTTCATATTTTCAAAGATTTATTGATTGAAGCTGCAATACCTTTGTGCATTGAGACATAAATTTGAGATGCAAGAGTTACTGAAGTCACATTACTCATTTGTCAAGATTGGAACATTGGGGTTGTCATTCATTATTGTTGTTCTTTTTTGTAAAAGAACTTTTCACTTGCAATCTGTCTTCTAATGATCTTGTCCATCTGTGTGGTACCCCATTATTGGACATACTTCCTCTGTCTCACCTTTTTGTTTACACACTCCTTTTTGGTGCGTATGTGCCATTTGTTTACCTTTCCTATTCGATGTTTTTGTCAGACACTACCTAACATGTATACCCCAATTTGCGAAAAACTACCTAAAGTTTTAGTTTTTGCCGAACACTACCTAATATTTACCAAAGTTTGTTAAACACTTGCAAAGGTAGATTTCCCTCAAAAACAGTTAAACTTCCTTCATTGACTGGTGGGATCATGTGCATTGTATATGAGATCTAATTTTCCTCCTTTTTCTACCCACCATTGTTGATTCCCTCCAAGTATTCGTTATTATCAACACATTCCCTCTTTACCTAGTACCAACCCTTTGTCATTAAACAATCCCTCACAATAACAATACCAAGAAACCCCTTAAAAAAAATGCAGAAATGCGATTGTGATCCTAAGTCCTAACGGCATACAAAACTTTTATGGAATTTTCTACTTCAAAGTTATAAATCTTGACTTAGATATGTAGTATACACAATCAAAGGAAACAAAAACAATGATAAAACAAAGGGGGTTATATGGAATTGAAGTCAAAACTGATTGTTAGTTACTTTAGAGAAAGTATACAGCAAGTCGGCTTGTCCTTGAAATGGCATAGCAATTAAGGTGAACAAGGAGAGAAAAGAAGAAACCAAACTCCATTGATTGTTTGAAAGGAAAGAGGATGATGGCAGTGTATAAATTTAGTGTTAGGTTAGCCTGCATTAGTTAGAAGTCACAAGTTGCATTAAAATTTAGGAGTAGACAAAAGTAGAAAGGTATACAAAAAAGGGGGAACTTCATTGTCATATGATTCCGTCACTCAGTGACAAGAGTTCGACTTTTTTTTCTACGGAAATTCGCTTCTGGTAGTGTTTTACAAACTTTGGTAAATAGCAGGTAGTGTTTTACAAACTTTGGTAAATAGCAGGTAGTGTTTTACATAACATAAAATATTCGCAAACTAAGATAAATGCTAGGTAGTCTGACACAAATTCTTCCTATTTTAGTAAGTTTTCGTGTTAAGACTGTTTTGGCCTCTTTGTCGAGATCTATCCATGTGATTGGTAGATCCCCAACATTATTGCGCACTAACTTAGCAGTTATAGCCTTCTCGCGGAAAATGCCTGACCAAAAGCAAACTTTAACAAATTGATGAAACAAAGGGGTCGGAGTAATATTTCCTTGTCATGGTTTCCAAAATTGAGTGCAATACTGCATTGCCCTTTTGAGTAGGTAGTTAATATAGAGATATTGATTTATTGCTCAGGTCCAATCTTTAGCATCATTCTGCAGCACATTACTGGGCACTGCAACGCGGATACCATGTGAGGTACTAAAGCAGCGTCTACAAGCTGGGCTTTTTGATAATGTCGGAGAGGCTATCGTGGGTACTTGGCAGCAAGATGGTCTCAAAGGGTTCTTTCGTGGGACTGGGGTAACTCTTTGCCGAGAGGTTCCTTTATATGTAGCAGGCATGGGGTTGTATGCAGAATCCAAAAAGGTATTCATGTTTACAGCCACTTTCACAGTTTTACACAAGTCACAAACTCACAACCCCCTTCCCTAACAGCTTATATAAAGTCTCTTATTTCCTCTCAACACAGCTCCTTGGTTTCTTGTACTAGTAGACAAAAGTGATCAATCGTGATCAATCTTTTATTGACAAGAGCACTATTTTCGGACCATATTGTCAATGAATTCTGAAGCATTCACATATATACACGTGAAAAAAATTCATGGGCATGTTAAGAAGTAGCTTGTGTGCTTGATCGTTTTGACACTTATAATGTAGTTATCACAAACCAGGGAAGGGTAATAAACCTTCTATTTAACATATATAGTAGCCATAGGAACCTGTATCAGATATCTAGGTTTAAATAAAGTTCAAAAACCTTTTAAGTGGTTGTTTGGTTGCTCATAGAAAACACAGAAATTTCAATTATAAGAAATTGCAAGGTTGTTTGGCTGACATCAAGCACATGAATTGGAACTCTCGAGAAACTCCAAAATCCAAATCCTCTCAAATGGAGGAAGATCCTTACCTAGGCGACGAGGCTTCCCTATGAAATGTAAATTCCTACTTAGTGTTCAACCAACCTGTTTTAGTGAAAACTGAAAGTTCATCGCTATTATGGATTCTTACAATGAACCAAACGACCACCAAGACGTTGCTTTTTCTGGATATTTAATGTCCTACTGATTAATATTCTTTTTCCAATTCTCGAAAGCTTGCGCAACACCTTCTTGGCCGGGAACTAGAGGCATGGGAGACTATTGCAGTCGGAGCACTCTCAGGCGGGATTGCAGCTATCATCACTACTCCTTTTGATGTATTAAAGACCAGAATGATGACAGCTCCTCATGGACG
>VHZZ01000907.1:49877-60189 GCA_009801015.1 Silene noctiflora
AGTTTCATTGACGCTTCGCTTTTAGACTTAAAAAGGTTTTAAAAATCTCGTATTTCCGCAGCGTACTTTCTCTTTTAAGTTAATTTATTTGTGTCCTAAATAGCGAGGTGTCACACTATTGATAAGAAAAGTAACAGTAACCACTTGAGCATCATCCTTAGCCGCCTGCTTATCCATCATGAATAACCTCCACCTTGCACCGTGATTGCCAATGCAGTAGAATTGGCAGCTGAATTCTGATTTGCATTGCCATTCTGCCGCTGATAAGTCCATCTACTGTTGCGGTGGAAGTTTCCATTGCTATTACTTTGGCCACCCTGGCTATTCCATGACCTAGTTAGTCGGTTGTTAACCATACTCTGTCCTGGAGCCTGTGAATAACCTTCTCTACGCTTTCCCTCGAAGCCATTCCCACCGAAGCTAGTGCACTCATACCTCTTATGGCCAGAACTGCCACAGTTGTAACACTGCAACCCAGAGTTGCCACTATTGCTTCGATCACCACAGTCCCCATAAGAAGATCCTCCACTGAAACCGGATCCACCCGAGAAAGACCTCCCCTGGTTGTAATTCCCACACTTGAAACCTGATTGTCCAGTGCCCTTGCTGTCCGCCTTCCTCTTCTCCATCCCCTTCTCTTTGGCCTCCCTAGCCATGTCAACCAACCTCTCCGCATTGCCATCTCTTTCATAAACTTCCTTTAAATCCGTGAGAACCCCACTAGGTAGCCTCTCCAAGATCTTCAACGACAACCCCTTCTCGAAACAAAAAGCCAAGCTCAGTAGGCTCAACTTCATGTCATTTACATAGCGCGACAACTCCTTGAACCTGCGGCAGTACTCCGTCACAGTCATGCTACGGAGAGAATCAAACACCTCCCTCAATTTGTTTCGAATGTGCTCCGGGACAAACTGATGTCTCATCGCCTTCTTGAACTCAACCGAAGGGATAGCAGGTTCCCTCAAATTCTTTAGAACTCGCGAGCACTCTCCCTCTTACGATTCCACCACAATCCAGCCTCATCCCTCACGTATAACGCAGGTTTTTCCAACTTCATATCCTCCGGACAATTGACCACCTCCAAAACACTCACCATCTCCTGATGCCAGTTATCGAGCATATTAAGTGCACCTATACCGTCATAAGTAGTGGGGTTGAAGCGCGAGATGGCGGTGCTCATCATAGTACGATTAATAACCATCTCCTTCGCCTTCCTCATGTTCTTAAGAGCCTCAGTAACAGCCTCCTGATGCTCGATCATGTAAGCAATCTCCTCGATACTCATCTCAGCGGCCCTCACGTACACAACAGATCTCTTTCGCGGCATTCTTTGAGCTATAAAAGGTTAACTATCGTAAGCACATAGCCTACGGCCCAAAGCAAACATAAACCGCCCAAAGAGGGTACTCGGTCGAGTATCCAGAGACACTCGGTCGAGTACAAGCCACTCGGTCGAGTCCCATACGTACTCGATCAAGTATAACCACTCCAGAATCTGACCAGAAACTACAAGAAAACGTACTCGGTCGAGTAATCACCACTCGATCGAGTGCTCAACTTACTCGGTCGAGTCAAAAACGTCCAGGAACTTTTGTCCAAAAACACATATTACCCACTCGGTCGAGTCCCTACTCCCCTCGGTCGAGTCAGGCCAAAACGAACTACCCTCATACTTAAACATACATATAAGTAAACAAATTCTCCTAGCCACATGTTACTACATACAACACCCAACAATACCACATCATTGCTCATACATCCCATCATATAAATCATATACTCCTACACAACTTCCATCCAATATGCATATATGACATACAACAAACAACGATCCCTTAACACCCCCGTAGTGACAGATTCAAAGTTGTAAAAGCAATTTTGCAGCTTTAGGATGTCTCCCAAGCCTTTGCGGTAGCTCTAAGCAACTCTTACCCGGGTTCATTTTATTTAGACACCCTATGTTCATTTTGTTCCTTGGTTTTATGTTCCAAAATCGTCGCTCCTATACCACTTTGTAACACCTCCATACACCAAGGTACCTTAATAAGGACTACCCCAATGTATAAAGGTTCTACCATCTCGGTTTCCCGAGGTAGTATGCATCACAGTAACCATAATGAAACAAATTAAAAAAAAAATGACTTTAAAGTAAAAGTATTACAAGTCTCCAAAAGAAATACAAGGTCTCAAACTCCAAAGGTGATAAAAAAATATAAAGTGACAGAATCTATCTCAACGGAAGCTAAACTACAAAACTGGTTGTGAGTCAGCCCCGTCCATGCCCCGCAAGCTACATCAACATCCATCACCTGTTAAGCCAACTACTCACCATCCCTGAATGGATCACCACAGTTTTGAAAACATAAAATGAGGTAACTCAACTGCAAAACTAATATAACATCAACAATAACATAAACCAACATAACCAAGTCACACTGTAACATCCATCCTTCAAACTCCAGAGTAACCAGTAACCGGCCAAGGTATGTAGCCCTTTCAGATTACCCATCACAACAGGTAATCCACACCGCCAGTGGGGATCGCAGCCTTACCAAAAATCCCCGCTCATCGCAACGAGCGAACCCAGATCATTAATGTGCACATCACCCTTGTGACGGGAGCCACAAGAGGCGAACATGGGGTTGGAACCATCTCCCGAAAATGGCTCCACAACAACTTCCAATAACTAATACAAGAACTCAATCATAGTAATAACAACAATAAACCATCACAAACCATCTTACACCAATTACACAGTCAACTGAGTAGGAAACCCTACCTAAACAACAATCCATGCACAAGGCACAGCAAAGTAGTCTAGAAAGCCTCATGTACGAAGTCCTCACCTAATATGATATCAATCAATCAGTATCATGACATCCAACACAAGATATCCACCCTAAATCCCCAATTAACCTAATTAGGGTTTATCTAATCTTAACAAAATAACATAAAACTAGGATAGATGACTTACCCAACGATTGATGGACGCTAAGATGTGAAAAGCCCAAAACAAAGAACCCTAGCCTTGGAATGATGAAAGTAGCAAGAGAAGCAGTGATGTCGTTGTCTCCTTCTGTGAAATGTGTTTTAAGCAGAATAATAAAATGATTTTAAGTTATGAAAACCTGATTATATGCTTCTCGTGTTACTTAAATCAAACCGCGGAAAATATCGTAACGGACCGGACACTCGGTCGAGTACACGACACTCGACCGAGTACGCCAAACTTGATCGAGTGCCCACATACTCGATCGAGTACACACAGAAAAGAAGCCTGCCAAAACCACCACACCACCTATTCGGTCGAGTACCTCGTACTCGGCCGAGTAACATAGAACCAAAAATCTGATGTATTGTAAGAAATTCCTGACTTTCTTGGTAGTTTAAATCCTGAGGATCTCCTAGACTGGTTCAGATCCATAGAAAGAGTCTTTGAGTATAACGGGTATTTTGATATAAAGGTTTTTAAAATTGCTATCATGAAACTTAAGGGATATGCTTCTTTGTGGTATGAAAACATGAAAAATCAGAGGTTAAAGGATGGTAAAGAACCTATTAAGTCTTGGATTAAGCTGAAAAAGAAGATGAAAAAGAAATTTATTGCTAAGGACTATACTCAGGATATGTTCATCAAATTAACTCAGCTTAAACAAAACCATTATTCTATTGAGTCCTATTTGAGAGAATTTGAACAACTCACTTTGCAATGTGAGATTACTGAGAAACCTGAGCAAAATATTGCTAGGATTTTAGAAGGTCTTGATGAGAAAATTGAAGGGAGGGTTAAACTGCAACAGGTGTGGTCCTTTGATGAAGCTGTCAACATAGCTTTGAGGGTTGAAAAGCTGGGTAAGGGGAAGGCTGTTGTGACCAAGGCACCAACTAGACCAACCGTCTATAAAACACCTGTTGGGATTAAAATTGGGAACCTACAACAACCCCCAAACCATTTGTTGTTGACAAAGGAAAGGCCACATATCTTGGTCAAAGGAAAACCATTCCTCTCAAAAAATGTTTTCAGTGTCAGGGATATGGACATTTTGCATAGGACTGTCCCACAAAAAGAGCTTTGAGTACCTTGGAAGTAGTTCAGTGTGGAGAAGATGACATATTGGTTTGTGAGGAAGGTAAGGAATCTGAGGTTGAAGCTAGTGAAGAGGCTGAGGAGTCTGAGAAGGTGGTGATTTCTGACTCAGGCTTGAATCTTGTTACTTGGAGAGTCATGCATACACAACCCCAACCACTTGAATTGGACTAAAGGCAGCAGATCTTCAGAACCAGATACACCATCAAGGAAAGGGTTTGTAACTTGATAATTGATAAGGGAAGCTGTGCAAATGTTGCCTCAAAAACTTTGATTGAGAAGCTAAGCTTGCCTACATTAGATCATTTGCAACCTTATAAACAGAGGTGGCCAAACAACAGGGCTGAAGTCAGGGTTGATAAGCAATGCTTGGTTCCTTTCTCTAATGGACAGAGTATTCAGATGAGGTCATGTGTGATGTGCTACTAATGGATGCCTGTCATCTGTTGTTAGGAAAGCCATAGGAATTTGAAAGGGATTGTGTTCATCAGGGAAGGAAGAATACTTATTCATTCAAGCTGGGAAAAAAGAATATTACATTGACCCTTTTGCCACCAGCTTTGAAGTATACTACCACACCCAGCCTACTGGAATGACAAGGGTTTAGTCGTATTACCTTAATCAAAATAAACCTAAATTACTACTAACAATAGCTAGAGGTAAGTTAGGGTCGAATCCACGAGGAGGCGGTGTATTCTATTTACTAAGTTTAAGTCTGTCTTAAAGGTAACAATTTCTTTGAGGTTGGTTTGATTAACTAAACTAATTGCAGAATAAATAAAAGACGAAATCAATAATATAAAAGAGTCTAGGGATCAAGTTCACTAGGTCAGTTATCCGGGGGTGTGAATTAACTAATTAACAATGCAAATATGTTGTTTAAGTCCATATGATCGGTTGATTCTAATATGTCTTTTAGATCTAATTTAACATGTGGTCGCTATCATTAAACTAGTTCTATTTAATTGTCGTAGCCTATACTAGTCTTAACCTGATCGATGAAAATCCTAGTTTGTGAGACTAATCAATTAATCCTGGCCAGTAACTAATCAATTAAATGAAAGACAAAAATTAAACAACACAAAAGCAATTTAACTATTAATTCATTAATTAAACCCATTTCTAACAACCTAGATCCCTTTTCACCCCAGTTTAATAAAATTAGCTACGCATATTAACTAAACTAACAACAATAATAATGAAAGAATACATAATTAAAAGCATAAAAACAATGAACAAAGCAATTGCAAATATGAAACTTGAATTAGCAATAACTGAGGAAAGATTAACAGAGTACTGTAATGTAGAGACGTAGATCTGGAAAGCAATAATGAAAACTAAACGAAACTAATCTAATAAATTTTAGAGAGTTTCTAGGGTAAAATAAAGCATAAACAAAGCATAGGTGTCGAGTTGGTATTTATAGCATAAAATAAATCTATTAAGGAAAGTCCTCGTAGAAGTCGGACTCTAGGCAATACTCGATTGAGTACTGGCATACTCGATCGAGTATGCTCCTTTCTGGACCATCAACTCTCAACATTTGAATATTGCTCAATTATCTGATGATACTTGATCGAGTACTCGTAAACTCGATCGAGTATTCATTCTTCTCATTGCTTCTTCGTATTATCTTCTCTTCTCTTCCTCTAGATTTGCGTGCCATGCTTCGTGTGTTCCTCTATGCCATTCCATGGTGCTTCACTTCATTCTTTTGCTCCACAAATGCATCAATTCTGCATTAAACACCAAATAGCGGCAGTATCAACTTTCTACTATAAATGGCATTTAAAAGACATATTTTAGCACAAAATCTATACAAATGGCGATTAAAGGAAGGCATATAGAAGTATATTAATGTGACTCATCATGGAACATTCTAAGGAAGTCTTGATGATTGGTGAGACTGAAATGGTTCAGGAACTGAACATCAGAACGATTGTTCTCATTCTCCTTGCTATGGAAATAACAGAGACAGCGGGGATACCATTAAAAGATGAGATCAAGCAGATGTTGAAGCAATATGGGGATGTGTTCCTTGAGGATTTGCCTAGTGGATTGCCAACTTTGAGAGGGATAGAGCATCAAATTGATCTCATCCCAGGAGATGTGCTATTAAACAAGGCATCTTACAGGAATGATCCAAAGGAAACACAAAAATTGCAGAGGCAAGTTGCAAAATTTACGAACAAGGGGTTTGTCAGGGATTCATTGAGCCCTTGTGCAGTCCCTGCACTCCTTGTACCAAAAAAAATGGAACTTGGAGAATGTGTACTGACAGTAGAGCAATCGACATCACTATCAAGTATAGATTCCCTATTTAAAGATTAAATGACATTCTTGATGAGCTCAGTAGGGGCAAGAGTCTTTTCAAATATAGATCTAAGGCAGGGCTATCACCAAGTTAGAATCAGGAAAGGTGATGAGTGGAAGATAAACTTCAAAACTCAGCATGGACTGTATGAGTGGCTAGTTAGGCCTTTTGGCCTGTCTAATGCTCCTAGTACATTTATGATATTGATGACAGAGGTCCTGAGAGCTCACTTGGGCAAGTTTGTGGTTGTCTACTTTGATGACATCTTTGTTTATAGCTCAACCAAAGATGAACACCTGCAACACCTAAGGCAGTTGTTTGAGACACTCAGAGCAAACAAACTGTGTAGTAAGTTGGAGAAATTCTCATTCATGCAGTCTAAGGTTCAATTCTTGGGCTTTTTAATTTATGCTGATGGGATATCTGTTGATCCCTCCAAAATTGAAGCCATCAAAACTTGGCCAACCCCTAAGAATATCACAGAGGTCAGTATTTTTCATTGATTGGCTTCCTTTTATAGGAGATTCATTAAGGGGTTCAGGTCAATCATGGCACCAGTCACTGAGTGCATGAAAAAAGATGAGAGTTTAAGTGGAGTGAAAGAGCTGAGAAATCCTTTAGAGAAATTAAAAACCTGTTGTGCAACTCACCAGTCCTTACCTTGCCAGACTTCGACAAACTATTTGAAGTCAACAGTGATGCCAGTGGGGTAGGCATTGGTGTTGTGCTAAGGTAAGGGCACAAACTTGTAGCATTCTTCAGTGAGAAATTTAATGGGGCAAAGCTTAACTATTCCACTTATGACAAAGAGTTTTATGCTATTGTCAGGGCTCTTAATCATTAGAGTCATTACCTGAAACCTAGGCCATTTCTATTGCATTTAGATCATGATGCCTTGAAATACATAAATGGTTTGCATAAATTAAACCCAACGCATGCTAAGTAGGTAGAATTTCTGCAATCCTTTTTCCTTTTCCAGCAAGTTTATTCAAGGGAAAGACAATGTGGTTGTTGATGCATTATCTAGGAGATACATCATGCTCAGTTTCATGGAGCAAAGGGTGTTGGGGTTTGAGTACATGAAGGAGTTCTATGCCCTTGATCCTGATTTTAAGGAGGAATGAAGCTTACAACAATCGGGTCAAATTAAGAAGGGGAGCAACTACACCATTCAGAATGATTATTTGTTTCTTGGGAACAGACTGTGCATACTTAAGGGACTCTATAGAGGCCTACTAATCAAGGAAGTTCACTCCAGTGACCTTGATAGACACTTTGGGGGTGCAGAAGACTAATGAGATGTTGCAGGATCAGTTTTACTGGCAAAAAATGCTTGGTGATGTGCAAGATGTCATTAGAAGGTGTGCTCCTTGTCAATAAGCAAGGATTCAATCATGGTGGTGGTTGACAGGTTCAGCAAGATGGCACACTTCATTGCTTTTACCAAAACTGAAAATGCAGTGAGTGTTGCTGATCTCTACCTTACGGAAGTTGTCAAACTACATGGGGTTCCAAAGTTTATTGTCTCAGACAGAGATGTCAAGTTCATGAGTCATTTCTGGAGAACTTGAAAACCAGGCTCATGTTCAGCACATCCCATCATCCACAGATTGATGGACATACTGAGGCAATAAACAAAGCCTTGGGAAGGATTCTTAGGTGTACGTGGCCAAATCTCTAAGGGACTGGGACCTAAAATTACCTATTGCAGAGTTTGCATTCAACAGAGCTCCATCAAGCAGCATTGGGAAGAGTCCAATTGAAGTTGTTTATGGGGAGAATCTATTGATGCAAATTGATTTAGCTCCAATCAAGGGGAGCTCAATCAGCTATGATGCCAGGGAAAGGGTGAAACAGATGCAACAAATCCATGCTCAAGCCAGGAAACAAATTGAAAGGGACAGTATTGGATACAAAGCCAGAAAGGGTCCAAAGAAGCCAAGAGAATTTCAGCCTGTTGACTTGGTTTGATTACATCTAAGGAAGGAAAGATTTCCCAAAAAAAGGAAGAACAAATTGATGCCCTAGGCAGATGGTCCTTTTGAAGTGACTGAGAATATTGGTCCTAATGCCTACAAGCTCAATTCGCCAGGGAATATGGAGTCCATGGCACATTCAACATAGGAGACCTGCAACCTTACTATGAGGTGTTTGATGATGATGAGTTTGTTGAGGATTTGAGGCCAAATCCAAATCAAGAAGGGGAGGTTAGAGCAAGAGCGCAGAGCAATCACTCTTTTAGTCCTACAACCCAAGACAGGAACCCAACCAACACCCTACCAACTAGCCTAAATCCAAGCTCAGTCATGACAATGTCAGGGGTCAGGAACCAGGGTTCCTTGGCAAACTCAGTCCTATTTCTAAGCTCAGCATAAGCCTAAGTTCAGTGACAGTAGGATGTAGATAGTGTGGCCAATCTCCAAAAGGTTCTATGCATTTTATTTTAAGAGTAATCACCAGCTGAAGAAAGCCAGACAAACAAGAATAGAAATTCAGAGGCATCTCAATATCACATGCTATCATAGGGTAATTTCAGCCCTTGTTCTTTTGTTTAGATAACTCTAGATGTCTTGTAGGGGAGTTAGTTGACTGATGTGTGCATTTCTTATAGACCTTTTAGGCCTTTTTAGCACACATTTCTATGCTTATTTCGTAGTGTTTTACTACAAATGTCCCCCGAATAGTTTACTTTGGTTTCATTTGCATTAATTGCAGGAACGAGCCTGAATGACTGGAAACCAGCCTATTTGTGGCCCTCCAAGCATGCATGAGAGAGTCGGAGTGAAATCTTGTCACTTAGAGATGCGTGAAGGCGTTTTAAAGGAGGGGAGAACAAAACTTCAATGCTAATTCATTCGATCGTGTGGATCATGTGTGTCGAAGACCTCGATCGAGCTGTCTTGTGCTCGATCGAGTGGACATAAGGAGAGAAAGACTCGATCGAGAAGTTAATCTACTCGATCGAGGGGATGCTTGGTCAGATATTCTCGAACGAGCTGTCTGGTGATCGATCGAGTAGTTCAATGTTGATAGGCCTCGCAAACTCGTGTGTTGGACTGTGAATGCTGTGTAATTTACTATTTGGGTATAATTAGAAAAAGGGAAAAACAGTAGAGGACTCATTCATTAATCTACACACCCTAGTTCTAGAGATTGTTACCTTTTGCTTTGGATATTGGAGATTATAACTTTCTCCCTTTCTTCTTCCTTATTCGAATTTTGGTATTATCATTCTTGCTTATTAAATCTAATTGCTTTCAATTATGTTCTTGGTTATTTCTTCCCTTGTTACTTTTGTTTCACTATTAATTATGAGTAGCTAATTCGTTTGCTAGGATTTAGGGTAGCCATGGCATAGGAAGGATGAATTGACTAGAATACCCGTAATGTGGTTTGTATGCATCTGTTGCTTTTAATAGCTTTTAATTGTTTGAGTCGACGCATTCAATTGACTATTTAGATAACTCCTTGACCTAGATCGAAAGATTGGAATAGGGCAGATCAGCAACGAACGCTAGGATTGATACTAATTAGGGCAAAAGCTAAGTTAGTATTGTCTTAGGGCGAATAGCGGACCGAAAGGACCTTTTCACTACCCACAGACCAGATTTAGGGCDTGCTATGATTTTAGTCCGGACCTTAGAGCCATGGTGAACTGACAATCCTAGTGTTTTCTCTCCTTGCTATCTCTCGCTTTATTTTCTCCTATCCTTACTTCTCTTTCCTTTAAATCTCGTAGTTTTAGAATCAAATCAATCAACACCCAATTTGGTTACCTTGACAGACTTATTTAGCTGATTCCCATCTCCCTCTGGATACGATACCCGACTGCCTCTGCTATATTTAGTTGAGACCTATTGGTTTTATTTTTGATAGGGTTGCGACAGCCGTGTCAAATTTTGGCGCCGTTG
>VHZZ01000907.1:94530-104937 GCA_009801015.1 Silene noctiflora
CATATTGGTAACCACCCGCCAAATCACAAATACTTATAATGGCACCAGGTCAGGGAAGRCAATCAGGTCAGGGAATAAAGCAATTCACCGATCAGCTGAAGAATACTACCAGGGAAGCAGTAAAAACCTCACAGGAGTAGCAGGAAGGATAAGTAATGAAGCAGAAACCAACTCCTAATTTATAGGAAGACCAAGTCCATGCAGTTATCAACAGCTTGAGAGGTGATAAACTAGGTTAAGCAACATCAGATAATGGTTGTTGTGGAAGAAGAGGTCAAGCGCGATAATAGGGCATGTTCCCTATTAATCCGGAACGGCTGAGGAAGTGGAAAAGGGGGCCGTTGTGAGGAAAAACAGCATATATACGCAGAGAAAAACAAATCCAAGCACGGGAGATTAGAGGAAAATCACTTAATATTATTTTTCTACAAAGATCATTTGTATTCCATTGCTCATTCATTCTAATAATAGTCGAGATCCTTCCTGGCTTGGTGCCCGTGTTTTTACCCAATTCAGAGGGTTTTCCACGTACAAATCTTGTTGTATTATCTTTTATTTCGTGCATTATATCTTTCCCAGCATTATTTTTTGTTTAGATTGAACTAGATACCCGTACTTAATCATTCCTGGCAGGATATTCATATAGTGATAAATCTTGCTAAAACACTTACTATTAGCATATATGGATATGTGAGCCATTTTATACCCTAAGTATTAATGGTTTAACTTATTATGTTAATTTGTAGACGAAATTTAGGCATGGATATCTAAATCTCATTTGTGAGAAGTTTTAAGTTCTTGACGTTTTTAGTGATGTTTGACTGAGTTATATTTGCTCAGTAAAGGATTAAATTATGTCATTTTTATCATAAGTGTAAATATTTTGACAAAATGAGTATTCAGGATAACGTCAAGGTTATTTTTTAAAGAATTGCCTAGAGATGTTCGATCTTGTATTTGATATTACACCATATGRGGATTCTTAATATGGATGGTGTAGTGTGTATGCAAACAAGATCCTAAGGCCGGTAAGGAGTGTGATTATTCATACTCTTTTCCATATCACTTTGGTAATAAGTTCTTAAAACTGCAGCTCTCTTTTGATAAAGTTCTAACAATGGCATTAACTATTTAATCATTGTGTAACGTATTTGGCATGTTCAACTAATTAAGGATAAAGTTTAAATAACATAGGGTTAATAGTTGAACTTAAGGACGGTCAATGACTATTTTGTTGGATAATACTTACGATTTTAAGGGTAATAAAGTAATGATCCCACAATTAATTTACTTAAGGCGGTAATTATTGGTTCTTTGAGTATATTGAGTTTGAGTGGGAGAAAAGGTAATGGACAATATCTACTCAAATCTCCTTGTACAGGATCATTAGATCAATTCGGTAGAACAAACTCAAATATCTCACGAACTAACTTATTAGATGATCTACTTAATAAGGATAAATGCAACTACATTAATTACATTGTTCCTATATGGATAAAAATGGATAACAATGTAATGAAGGACTAACATGTTGTAATAAGAGTTGGATAATGGATGGTAGGAGATGATCCAATCACCTCTTGCTACACCATTGAAGGTCCTAACTCACATAAGTGAACTAATACCATAAGGTAATAAGGAAATTAAGTCATTTGATAAACGATGATATTTAGACAATGTTTCATTACCTAAGGTTGTGAAATATGTTGGTTTCAAGTATTTATTTGTTACCAAGAAGGGTTTCAAAAGGTAATGTGACAGTATATTTCATCTTGTCAATAATGGCTGTAAGGATATTTTGGCATATTCGGTTTTTCAGTTACATTGGATGAGTGTTAAAGATTTGTTTCTCAATGGTGACATTGATTAGAATATTTAGTGCAGTAACTAGAACTTTGATGCAAAATAAATTTTCTGCAATAAGGGAATTCATCCAATAAAGCTTTAAGTAAGGTTTTCCGTCTAAGAAATTTTAAATCTATCATGTTATCATCTTATTTGATATTAGATGAGTGTGGTAGAGGATTGCAGATACCGAAGTTTCAGTGAGAGTAAGTAAATGTTTCTAGTTCAGTAAAGAAGACAAATTTGGTCTTATTAATGCCCTAAAGAAAAATATTTATAAAATATAGTAATGCTTAAATTCACGTGTTTCAGAAAATATTTCACATGTTAAAGTATTATGATATATATTTAGTTTGCATGCATTCAGACATTTTGTACATTCTAAAATTTATTTGACAGATATTAAGGTGATACAGATTAGGATCTAGGATCCATTAAGGGCAGCCAAGTATATTGTTTGTGATTTATATTTGGAACAAAACAATATTTATAGGAGATCGATTCAGGTTGAGATCATTCGGTATTTCGACTCTTAGTTGGTTATGAACATTTGTCTTGAGGCTGCAAATTCGATACGGTATTGAAAGACCACTTAAGTAATTTATGACAAACTAGTGTAATTCCCGTGCATAAATGCACGGTTTTTTAGATCGGGATGTTAGAGAATTTAGCAAATAAAGATGATAAATTTAAAGCGAATTTCAATATTTACACAATATGGATAAAATATATTAAGTTAATTAAAGTGGAAGAATATATGTTTATAGTATTAGAAACTATACTCTTTTAGAATATCTTCAGAGACAATATCAATTTAAATTACGAACATTTACGGAGAATTAATGAATTTTCATATTTATAAAATTTAGATTAAATATATTATTACAAAAAGACCTGTATGAATATTAATTACGGAGTAGCGATTTCTTGTGCTGCAATCATGTTTTATAGGTAGACTCATACATGATATAATATTAAGTTCATATAAATCAAATGTAAGAGCCAACTTTTACAGAATAATGACAAATTAACAATTAATAGAGTCAACTCCTTCCTAAAATAGTTGAGCGGGAAAAAACTTAGAGTAAGACTTATTCTTTTAGTTAAAGGGAGATGAGAAAAAAAACGAACTTGAAAATTAATCAAGAGAATTGAGGTGAAGTTATGAAATGTGTATTAAATTTTTTAGCACAAAATTAATGATTTAAATTTATACATTTTATCAAATAATTTTATTGAATTGTTTTTATGAAAATAATAATATTTTATTGTTTTTTTTTATACAGGGTAATTATCTGTTAAGTCATTATCTGATATATAATAGTAACACTAACAAAAGATTTAAAAATAAATTTATAAGTTTTGATTTATATCAGTTTTGTTTATTTTGATTAAATGATTACAATTCAGAGTACAGAAAAGATTAAAAGATTATATAAAAGAAAAAAAAAAAGTAATGAAATAAAGACTTATTTCCTT
Source organism: Silene noctiflora (assembly GCA_009801015.1). NCBI lineage: Eukaryota > Viridiplantae > Streptophyta > Magnoliopsida > Caryophyllales > Caryophyllaceae > Silene > Silene noctiflora. The sequence continues at coordinate 97,855 of VHZZ01000907.1, forward strand.
ATTTAGCGAGATTCCTTTTGGAGGGAAAATTTTTTAGAATTTTTATTCTCTTAGTATATAGGAAGATGTGCTGTTATTATAGTTTATAATAACATTACGTGAAATGTACTGTTTAAGAAACAATTCAGAGTGAAAAGGTGTCAATTATACACGTTGATACAAACTCCATTTTGCGGATCCGCTTACTAAGGAATTACCACCCACGGTCTTTCTTGAGCTTATTGCTCAAATGGGTGTTTCAGTGTAAAGGAAATTCAGTTTAAGTAAGAGTTTGTCATGTTAGACACATTAAAGTTTACGGTTTTTAAGTTCTGCAGAAATAAAGATTTCGGTTTCACTCTGTCTTATTTTGGTCGATCTCACTAAGGTGGACCAGTTGAAAATTAAATATGCATATAGGGATCACATTCGGATGGTATTTTCGTGCTGCACTCTCATGCTTGATTCATGTCGTTGGTTATATTGACATATGTGACCATTGAGGGTCCTGCTATGACAAACTGTAGCAAAGGCCGCTTTGATTCTATGTTGGTATGATTAATTGACCGAATTGCTTAAGACGGTTGGATTGTTTGATAGCAATTTTGAGCTCATAAGGTTATGTTGTAAATAAAATTATCAAGTGTCACACATCTGATTGTATTTTGCCCAAGTGGGAGATTGTAAGAATTATGAGCTTCTATACAATATATGTGGACTATATAATTAATTCGGTACTAATTGTATTTATGCACTATCAGTTAAGGTTACCCAAATTAGGTGATCTATTACGGTATATATTATATGGGCTTATTATTTATAAACGTCTTAAAACGTATGAATCAGTATATTATCTACAAGAACCTGGGTTATGGTCCCTGATAGCATACAATAACTTAATCTCTCCGCCTCCCATCTACAAGAAGACCTAATCCGAAGACCGTCCCTTCAGGTGGTTCATCCCAACTATTCGTCATGCATTCAGGTACGTTTTCGCTCTACAGTTTATACCGAGTAATTTAGTATGAAGTTATGGTCTCTATTCGGATTAAATCTAACCCATGTACCTTTGTTATCATTCACCTCATGCATGCATAGCCCAGTCGAACCATTAGCTCTGATACTCACTCTTGGTCGAGAAATAGAGTTAGCTAGCCCAATTATAAATGATGCTCTTAATTTAATCTCAGTTTTTTCAAACTCAAAATATATATAAAAATAGGATTAAAAAATAAATAAAATAAAATAAATTATCTAACCCTACAAAATGTGACTTCAGTGATATAAAATAAGCTGCATTCTAATGAATTTAATATTTTTTTTTTGGACAATAATAATTCTACTGAAAATTTGGTGCTTCAGGTGGAGGCAAATTGAGATCATGTATTACCATCCTTCTCTGAGGCCTAATCACTTTGTGTAGCCTAGTTGTCCTTGGCAACATCAGGGTGTTTAAGGTTCTGATCCTCCTTTTCATGGCCTCGTCGATCGGGGTGAACCCGAATTTTTCCTGCCAATTAGTCACCATATTTTCTGTAGAGGGTATCAGGATCCAGTCCACTCCCATATTGGCCAGCGCCTACCGGAAAAGGTATATGTCAGTGTATCACATATTAATCAGTTGCTACAGATTGCAGGCGTCTTGAATATAAGAACTAGTAGTGTAGTGAAAATGGATGATACTTACTGATTCAAGGGCTAGAAGCAAGAGCTTACATAACCCATAATTCCGCCAGTTCTCAGCTGTTGCTATGAACGGAATCTCTGCTAGGTCCGGTGCAGGAACTCTAATAATTATGCAACAAACATCAACTTTAAACACAACAAGTTCATCTAAATCTGTCTTTTAAATCATGACAATGCATTAGAAGATCAGGACAAGAGTACCTGACTGATGCTACAGAAACGATGTTCCCATCCAACTGTAGAACAGCAGTGTAGAATCGGCTAAAGTTGGTCCGAGTAAAGTTGGATCTGCAAAGTAGCGAGAACAAGATGTCAGTTCAATTGTTAGCTTCACAACAAGATTACGACAAATGGGATTAGAGACTATACCCACAACTATAGACAACACTTTGAATCATGTTTGTTCTTGTTTGCCTATCTACTATAACATTGAAACAATCTTCCATCAGCCTTGCTGCCAATGCAACCATGGAGTTGCAGGTTACCCTTTTGTGCAATTCATCGCTGTGTTGTCTAACTGGGTCCAGATCCATTCTCCGCACCAATACCCATGATAGTACTCCGGGGATAATTGGCATGCTTCTACCGACTATGCTCTCCAAATTCCGATAAACCTTTATTCAGAAATAAACATGTGACAATTATTACTCCATAGTCCGTACTAGATGGCAGTTCGTGTGCCACAGCGTAAATTATATGCAAAGGATGACGGCATAGTTGCAAAGAAACTGTACCTCCCAGCAGCTCTTGCTACAGAAAGGAATACTCGATGGCTGAAGCGAAGAAGGTATGCTATCGTACTGCTCAGAGCACTGCCAGTGATCTATTCATGAATTGCATTCCAAAAAGAAATTAATTAATCATGAAACTATAAGCTGTCATAAAATGTACTCCGTAGTACTGTAGGTAGAGATGCTAAGCTAGAATAAGAAAATTAATGCAGGAGAAAAGATAGCGAGGCGATAAGTGCATACATTTCTTCAAGCACTGATAACAAGTTAACAACAGTTCACGAGAGGGACCACGTTCACAGTATTTGCAATGGCAATATGGACAGTGCCAGTCATCTTGAGGCACACCCTGCAGTTCAAGGTACATGTCAATATTAACCTATGTTACTCAAACGCGACTACATGCTTGGATGAGACAGGTGCATGATAGAATGTCTGATACACAATAACTAAAAAGACCATGTTCATTTAGAAACAAAAAACCTGGAAGCCCAAACATCTAAGATGATAAGTCGAAGGGCATTTGTCACAACATATTAGATCACCACCATCAGCACAGATCAAGCAAGAATCATCATGGTGGTCGCGTACTCTAGGCCTTTTCACAACATGATAATATCCATTTCTTGCAGGCACTGAGTGCCTGTTCCATGCCTCGATCTGACAGCTCAACAACGAAACTCCCAATCCTTCGACATGTACATTCTGATAAGGCTCGTCCCCTGTATAGTTCTTTCTATGACTCGGGAACTCTGAAGCCGAAATCACTCTCCTACAACAATAACAATAAATTCCGTCTCTAGTAATCCGCCCTTGTGCAAATAGCTTTCTATTAGTCCCTTTAAAGCAGCAGACCGACGTATTCTCCTTCACTACATTCATATCAATCAGCCATGATAAGATAGTCAAATTGTTGGATTCCTGACTATCATCTGAATTTACGCCTATGTACGGTTTTCCTTCCATTGTTTTGCTAGATGAAGAAGAACTTAATCTCTTTTTAATCTTGTTTGTAGAATTATTTATTTCTTGATCATCTAAGAGGTTGTCTATCCCATAAAATGGTTGGTTGTTTTTGCATTTCCTTGGCAAATTAGGCCTCGACGATCCATGGGGATTAAAACCCAAGTCCATATTTCTAGGCTCATCTTCTTGGACTAATCTTTTCCTACATGACATTGACTCCCTGGATTTAGATACGGTTTTTCGACGTCTGAAAATGGGACTCTGAGGCTGCATTGTTAAGCACAGGAAAATAATGGTAGTGATGGCCTTTTAGGATGTAAGAAGAGGAAAAAATAAGATGTGATTCTGTTAGAAATATAAATTTCTAAGATAAAAAAAACTAAATACATATCTTGCATTAAATTTATTTGATTTATTACCCAAATATGCTTGATATGATCATTTGAGGCCAAAATTTAGTACTGAGAATTGAGACTGTCTATAACTCTTTGGAAATGTCTCAAACATTAAACTAGATACTATTTCCCTACAAAACAGGTTTTAACTTTTAATACCAGTTATTCTATGATTGTGAATTTGTAGCTTATAGTTAAATAAAACAAGATTTTGGGGTATACTATCTGGTTTAATTCGGATTCATGTCGAATTGGACCATTAAGGCGATAAAACTTTTACTCATGAGTTTTTCGTTAAATAAAACAAGATAACCTATTAAACCACATATTTGTGTTTTAGGTGTCAACTGTCAACTAATAATTATGTATGATGAAATTCTCGCCAAAATAGAATGTAAGACAAGGGTATATATACATGCCTTATTGTATTGTTGCTCTATGAATTTTATAATACAAGATTTCACTTCTCTTACTACAACTTCTCTATCTCACCAATTCTCATTTAATCATCTTATCTACCACTACAAAAAAAACATGGGAAATTGACGGACAAAATCCATCAGTAAACCGGATTCCTGACGAAAAATCCGTCACTACTGCGCATCACTTCGATTCGTCACTAAAACCGCGTTCCTGGCGGAATTTCCGTCGGTAATATGGATTAATGACGGAACACTGACGGTTAACCCGTCATACATGACAAACGGATTACTGACTGAAATTCCGTCAGAATCCTTGACACGTGGCATCTCAGGTAGTCCCATAAAAATTTGAAAATTGAAGGGTCTGACGGAATTCCATGAGCAAAGTCAACGACAAATTGACTTTACTGATAGATTTTCCGCCAGTAAGGCATATAATACTGCCGGAAATTCCGTCAGTAAAGTCAATTTATGTTTGACTTTCCTGACGGAATTTCCGTCAGGATTATTTTAGGTTGTTTTCAAAAACAGCAGCTTCCTGTCAGCCACAATGCTTTATTTGCATTGTTTCAAATCCATCCAACATATACAACCAAAACCTGCAATTTGCCCATACAATGGTCGACCGCCAAGCGGGAATCCATTTTCATGTCGACCGTAAGTGCGGGAATCAAGAGTGGCCAACAAAAAAAATTGAACGCGATTGGAAAACAAATTTATTAATTTACAAAGAAAATTTGTCAAATTCGTACAATGTCTTACTAGTTAAATACAAATAAGCAATGCTTTTTAAATACTAACATAGACGACAATACTAACCTAAAAATTGAACTATACCACTGGCTCCAAACCCATGTCCATCGTCCGCAAGATCGTTTCTACAATGGGAGGGAGGGAAACCCGAGCACGAGTTAGGGGGTTGAGAAACCTGCATCTCAGCCCAAGCCTTTTGCATGACTGCCATCTGTTCAGCCTGGAGACGGACTGTTTCTTGAGTCTGGCGAACTTGGTCTTCAAGAGCTTGTCGGGCAGCTCGCTAGTTGCTCATTTGGGTGGCGATTTGAGAAACCATGTTAGGAGCGTAAGAGAAAGATCGTCGCACACCTTTGTTAGAACGAGGTTCATACCACACTTCGGCCCCCTTGTCTCCGGTCCCAAATAGCCTCAACTTCTTGTCGGAACCCTTGACAGTCTTGTAGTACGCTCAGAACTCGTCAGGAGCCTGTCCAGGTAGTAATGGTTGACTCATCTCCTCCTTGTAAGCAGTCTGAAAATACAAACAAAACCGTCAGAAATGATATAATGAAAAATTAAATATAATAAATATTACCATTCTTTCTAAGAAAAATAAACATTAAATTGATTACAAAAACTTACGTCTGTCTCAGCAGCTCGAGGATTAACCCACTCGCCCTTCTTGTTTTTCTTTGTCCGCTCAAAAAACTTGTACGGAGTGACCTGGTCACTCTGAAAGTAGCATGAAAACAAGTAAAATCAAGTATATTATCCAATCATTTATATTAACCAATTTGTGAAAGCAATATATACAATACTTACCAGTTTCTTAAAAGCATCGGAGCAACTCTTCCGACCTAGAGTTTGGGTGCCCAATGTTTTCTCATCTTTACTAACTGACCTTCTATTTGTCTTATTTATTTTCGAATGTTTGGTAAATTCGGGATCGGTTTCTTCCCTAGTCTTAAAGGTCTCCAACCAACTCGCAGACACCCAATTTGGCTTTTCTTGTTATACTTGAGTCCATTAATAAGCGAGGTAATCCGTCTCGATACCCTACTCTACCACTCAGGCCTAGAATCATAGCCATGATCGACGGATTTTAAATGCATCTATTTCAAAAACGAGTATTTAATAATAGAAAAGTTGATCCGTCACGTTTACATAAATATTAGAAAATTATTATTGAAGTAAATAATTATATGTAAGTGTCAAATTAATTAACATAAAGTAAGTCCATATCTTAATACACTGTGCATGGCTCGCCTCACCTCATTTGGTGAAGTACTCCTCTCCGAGGTTACGGGTGAACGACCAAGTAACATATTGTTTGATCGGTTGGTCATCCCACCCGAAAAAAACATAAATATTAGAAAAACATATTAATATTACAATGACAAACCAATGAGGGATTTATAGACTCAAGAAAAAAAAAACTATTTCTTTACTTGCATTAGAGAAAATGGATAGAAGCTTGATTTTTCTTGAAATGGCATACTAACTAAGAAAAAAATTAAAGAAAAGAAGAATAGATCATAGTCCATTAATCAGCACAAAAAAAAAAACACTTACCAATAACGAACTGGCTGAGAACGCTCCTCTGAGAGTGTCACCTGCATGTTCTCCTGATGCGGTGTTGGAACTCTAGGATCATCTTCCTCATTTTGAGCCTCCTCGTTCTCCTCTTCACGACGAGATCCACCACTACCACTCCCTACTAAATGTTGAAAAAAACCCGTCATAAACACTAACTAAAAACAATGCAAAATGTTAGTCCAAAGAAAAATCGTTAGTGCAAATCAAGTAAAATCAACTTTTGTGACAGAAAATAAACCATTTCTGTAGGCTATATAAACAATGAAAATAAATACTAACTATAAACAACGCAATCAAACAAACTTCTTAAAATGGTTCAAATTTTATTGACTGTTTAAAATTCATACTTTTTTACAAATGGATTAATAATTGTACAATTACAACTAGTCCCCCTCACTATCACCTACAAAACAAAAGAGGTTCATCATCTGAAAAAAGCACTCCGACTTCTTCCTCTTCGTCTTCCTCATTTTCGTCTCTAATAAATTCTTCAACTCCATCTTCATCCCCTTCTACTCCGACGTTCCCGTCATGTTCCCATTGACCCCTTTCCACAACCACTTCGTATTCATC
>VHZZ01000908.1:7645-29934 GCA_009801015.1 Silene noctiflora
CTTAGTTACAATCGGGTAATCGTCTCCTGGGTACGTATTACTTGAATTAATTAGGTCTTCATCCTGTGTACTCACAGTACCCTATTTTTTCTTGTCAAGGGTGCTGCTATTGTGTGCTTAATTTTTCTGTAAAGTTCTGGAAAAACATGCCGAAAAACTTCAGGAAAAGAAAGATTGATGATGAAGAAATATCTGACGACAATGCGTCAGATGACGAGGAAACAAGGTTTGACCTCTTAGTTTTTAGTCTACCTTTGCAGTTTACTATTCGTAGACAGGGATCTGATGTTAACTTCTGACCTTGTATTCGAGCAGGTTGGTGTTAGAGGAGGTAAAATTGCTGCAAAAGCAAAGGGGAAGGAAATCTGGAATCCCTGCAACTAACCCCGTAAGTCAGTCTTCGAGTGTCATTGCCAAGATTGGTGATAAAGGTGTGGTGGATGGGGACAAAGAAGAGTTGGTGTTGCAGGACACATTTGCACAAGAAACTGCAGTCATGGTTGAAGATCCAAATATGTAACAAGCTTCCTCTCTTTTCTAGTTTGTCCTACTCTTTTATATTACTCTCATTCCTGATTCATACTTGCTCGGCTAAGATCTTTTGGCGTCTTTAATTTATGCTTTCTGAGTTTGACCCTCAATTTGACAGGTTGAAGTTTATTGAACAGGAGCTTGCGAAGAAACGAGGAAAGAATGATAATACTACAGAACAAGCAGAGAGTAAATTTACAGATGCCGAAGATGAGTTATATAAAATACCTGAACATCTGAAAGTAAGTCTGCTTCCTTTCTGCATCTTTTAGCTAATTGTTGACCATCTTGTTACGTCATTACGTGCATATTCGTCATTCATATGTCCCGTCTTTGTATAAGGCTTCTCCTCATTTCTCTTGTTGAAATAATTTCATCACTGTTTCCATTTGCTAACATGTTTATATTCTACGCCGTAAAGGTTGCATTCATTGCTTTTATGAACATATTGAAATGAACATCCTTTCGGTGTGTGGAGGGGGGAGGAGCCTCTGCAAGTGCTATGTGGGGACGATAAGTAATTTAGGAAAATAGGATTGGATAGCTTATCCTTTTAGTGATTTGATGAAGTTTCAACTTTGGCATTGTTGCTTTCCCGCATAAAGGCTGTGACAAAGACTATTGGTCTTGATAACTGCTTACATTAGGGTTGGAATGAATGTTTTGGTAGCTTGGTGTATGCTAACACCTGATCAATGATTAGGCCATTGTTATTAGTGATATCCCTTGACCATGGTCGCCATTAGAAAAATCATTCCTCTTTTCTCAATACAGGTAACCTCAAAAGGCAAACCCAGCTCTATATTTTCTAGTTTATTGGCGATTCTTGTGTTTTCCTATTCTTACTATACTATTGCTATACAATCTTTCTTTTTCCCACCACACTTGAGGCTTCTCTCTCCAAGGCTTTGGGTCGTGACTTTATGTTGGGTGACAGCCCCATGTCCCAACCTTATTACTTCATATGAATTTTTCACTATCTCTCTCATACTTGAGCTGTTTGTCTTTTAATATGACCCAACCACAGTTTCAACAACTTTAGCGTTAGTCAATTACTAGTGAGTAGTGACATTGCAGTGTGTTGCAGGTCAGATGTATGACTCTGTCATTTACTCTACACTAGGAATGGCGATGGGTAGGGTCCTATAAGACCCATACCCGTACCCTTATTTTCATGACGGACCCATATCCGACCCGTACCCGTCAGGTTCTGAAATTCCTAGACCAATACCGGACCCTAATGGGTCTGGATAGGGTCTGGGTTTACCCATGGGTCTGATCTTGCTTAATTTACCGCACAATTTTTAACATAACATGTACAATTTAGCTTTAAAATATCATGAAGTTTATTGAAAATGTAACAACAAAGACAAGCTACAAAATCTTTCATGTTCATATTCACAATATATCAAAACACCATACACGTAACTTGAAACAACCACTCATAATGCCGATTACGAATGCCAACGTCAACCGAGATGATGGCAAAGATGGATCTTGAGTGAGGGAAAAATGATTGATAGAAAAAAAAATGTAAATCAACTTAAATTTTTATACTTTAACTAAAAATATTAAGCTAAATATATTTGCATAAACTTTTTTATGGGTCTAAGGGTATGAGAATGGGTTTGATCTCCGACCCATACCCGTACCCGATTTTTTTATGCATAGGCTCATACCCAACCCATACCCATAAGGGTCCAAATAAAAAGACCCGTATCTGACCCATTAGGGTAAAACCCAAAGGGTCTGAATAGGGTCCTGGACTCACTGCCATCCCTACTCTACACCCTAGTGGGCCCTTCGAAACTCTTCAGAGTGGGTGTCTCCTTAAGTGGGATCTCTTTATTGGCCAGTCATTGTGGATCATTTTCTAGAAATAATTCTCTTACATCATTGTGAGTTATGGAAGAATCAACTTCTCCTTGTTTTCTTGATGCTTTGAAGCACAGAAACTCTTTTTAGGCTCATATATCCGAGTAATGTCCATGTCAGCACTGACTGTCCATATCTGACGGACAATCGTGGTCATTCTTTGGACATAAGTCAGAGACTTAAAATGAATCTCAAAGACATAAAACATTATTAGGTTGGTTGATGCGGGAATACTTGATAGACCCATCTGGCCATGATAATGGAATTAGACCCTTTAAAAGCACACACCTAGAGAATATAGACCTATGTCTTTCCCTCATGTCAGTTCAACTAAATCCTCTGATATTCAGGCTAAAACGATCTTCAAGAAGTTAGGAAGGAGGGAAGAGGAGAGAGAGTTAGGGTATGGTTGATGTTGTGAAGCTTTATGTTGTTGATGGTACATAAAAAGGATCGTTGCCACAGATTTCTACTCTCCCATGTGTCACGTTGATGTGCGATGTCCATTTCTATCCTTTTAAGCCACATAGGCTCATATATTTGCTGATTCTAGTCTTATTCACATGATTTTAAATAGTTCCATTTCTATGCAAATGATGCTCATTTTGTTGCTTTCTGAATCTTTTGATTATTGAAAGATATTTTGCTACTTGCTGATGACAAAGTGAATTAGCCTGGTTGCCGTTCTTTAGAATTATTTATCTGAGGGGATTGCTGCGCACAAACCGCAGACTATAACCTGCTTAATATCTCAAGATTGCGTTTGATGCAGAGTTTTCATACTACGATAATACGTCTTGTTGTAGAGATTGAACCATGAGCGGTATCTTCGTGTCCATGCTATGAGTCTATGACCCTAATTGAATGGTCTACTTTCCAGTTAATAAAATTGTGTTGTAGCTGTATGTTCACGTTGACAACTTAGCGGAGCTGATTAAAGTACTTGTTGTTTGTATTGATTTCTTGATGCTGAATTGCTACATTTAGGTGACGAAAAAAAACTCAGAAGAAAGCTCTACACAATGGACCACAGGGATTGCCGAAATTCAACTCCCGATCGAGTATGAGAACACATTTTTTCATTTACTGTTTTGTTCTTCTGCACAAGAATGGCTGATTATTTTCATTATACATTATGTGTTCTTTATCTGGGTTGCAGGTACAAGCTGAAAAATATTGAGGAAACAGAAGCGGCCAAGAAGCTTCTACAGGAAAAGAGATTGACAGGACGGTCAAAGACTGAATCCGGCAGTTCATATAGCCATAATGCTGACTACTTCCAACGCGGAAAGGATTATGCTGAAAAACTTCGGAGAGGTTTGTTTACTTGCTGACTCTATTTTGTTATTACCGACTGTCAATTTCTAGAATTTAGTACTCAATATATGGCTGGGAATACTGGAAATGGAATGAGAAAAAGGGTTATGGTTAATTATTGCATTTCCATTAACGCTTCATCTAATCCTTAATCTTTTTGTTAATACTTCTATCTGCATTCTTGTCATTCGTCAGTGCTAAAAAGTTCGATTTTTAAGAGGAGAATTAGTCCTAAAATATTGATGGACGCATGTCAACTGTTTTATTTTTATTTTATTTTCACAAACATGCTAAAATACTAACCATCATGAAATTTGAACATATACCCATAATACAAAAGAGTATACTTCGAATCTGACTACTATATATGCTAAAGAATGCCTTTTGATTTTCAATCGCATTCCCATTATTAACATTAATATTTCCTGTGCATAAACTTTTTTCTGTCTCAAAACCTCACATATAAGATCAACCCTTTCAATCCCCCTTGCTACTAAGACAATAAAAACTGTTGGTGTATGGGGGAGTATAAAATGGAGATTAGTTTAAGTTAGTTTGTTTAGTTGATTAGTTGAAGTTTAGTTGAGGGAATTTGTTTGTTTATTGATTTGTTTGTGAATTTTTTTGGATACACTTGGGTTCATAGAAATGGGAGAGGAGGTCCTCTGTTTATAGAGCTCCTCCTCATTCTCCTACATCCTAAGAACACTCTAGAATGAGACATTCTAGAGTGACCTAGACATATAACTCTTTAGAGTTCTCTACCACTAATATACGTCTAGAAGGTTCTAGGTTGTTCTACATAAATGTAGAACATACATGACTCTTCTAGACTCTTCTAAACTCTTCTAGTTGTTTCTACATTATTCTAGAATATTCCGGATACTTCTAGAACATTCCGAAACCTTCTAGAACATTCTAGAACACTCTAAAAGTCTCATACTTCAACAAAAACTCTCTTAGGGGCTGGTTCAAAGTCTGTGAATGGAATGGATTGGGATGAAAATCCAGGGAGAAATGGAGTTAGAACCCCATACGATTTAACACATTGTATATACCTTTTAACAATAATTTCACAAACATCCAAAGAAATCAACCAACAATCATTACGACAACTCTAATGTTCAATCCTGCATTAATAATTCATCATTTGCATCAATCGATGTTAATTATACAACATCATTTTTTTAAGGCAATAGTCATACAACGAGTCGTCATACAACCCCATATACAACAACAACAATCTTTTAAGGCAATAATAATGTATACCCATGAATAATCACAAGTAATTTTTCTTATAAAAGCAAAAAATCATGATAAAAGTAAAAGATGAAGACTTACGTAGAGTAGAACAACAATAATTTGGTTTTTTTTCTTCTTTCTTAACTTTAGGGTTTGTATCTAGGGGGGAAGGAGTTAGAAACTTGGGGAGCAGCATGGTATGAGATTCCAAGGGGTTGGGGTGGATTTAGAATCCCTTGGGTTTCTAAATCCATTTCAAAAGTGGTCAACCAAACACTTGAATGAATGATAACCATTCCATACTCCCCAACCAAACACACCCTTAGTTTTCCCTTAAAAGGCTAAACAAGATTACAAGTAAAACTTTCTTTCATTACATTTTTATCTTTTCAATGAATATATTCTTATAATCAAACTCTATTCTTTTAATTAAATTCATAATTATGATTTTTATCATTAAAATAAAATAAAGTTGGTATTAAACTATAAGTTGCTAAATTTTTCAGTAATGCAATAATTATTCCTGTAGAGAATAACTTGACACATACTTATTTTTAGCTTCATGACAATAAACCAAATTCATTAAAAAAAACACAGCTTAACTTAATTCTCTCGGATTAGTTTTCCATTTCAATTTTTTTCTTTTTGTTTCATATCAAAATACAATGGATCAAATATTAAATATTAATGAGGTGCAATTTTATAAAGTATAAATAATACACTAAAAAAAAAACTCTATATGCCGCACATTGCATGCGCAGGATCTCTACTAGTGTATAATTAAACCATTAACTCGCTAACTAAAAAATAACCTCATTTTTATTCTCATATGAGTCTGACTGTCTGAAACAGTCTTGTATGAGTATTTGTGTAATTAATTTAAGGATATGGGTTGGTCTCACCAGTATTCACATGTTGGACCATGTCTTTCATGACTTTCTTTGTTTGGCGTTCTTTCAGAGCATCCTGAACTATTCAAGGATGGAGGTGTGGAGGATAATGGAGTGGGATCAAGACCCGGTGACAATCCCGGAGATCCTTCTGGAAGAAGATTAGCTGCAACCGATGAACTGATGCTTGATCGTTTCCGGAAACGAGAACGCCAGCGTGTAATGCGGAGATGAATCAACCAAGGTGTTGGTATGGTGTTCCATATTTTTCATGCACGAGAACTTCTGAAATGTGAATGCCACTGGCTGATGAGATGAATCAACCAAGGTAGCGGGACTCTAGATGATAGCGAAGTGAAAGAACAGTGTAACAACTAATTTTTTGTATACAAGATTATATGATTATATTTCTTCTCTTCTCTATATCTTCAAGGGGAAATCATTATATCAGTCATGGAATTTCGGATGGATTGAGCTGTTTTCTGGAAATTTACGTCGGTCAGGGAGGGATCTCTTTCTTTGGGATGGTCTTCATTGTATGAGAAACTACTCTATTTAATTTGGAAATGGCAATCTTTGTCGGACATGATAATATAAAGGAGTAACATCCTTGTGTTGAGTTTTCTTGGAGCAGAAGAGAGGGTACAGGGTTTATGAAAATAACTCGTACACACATACCCGTTTGTATGATTGTCGCAGAGTATAATTTGTGATTGATAATGTACTTTCTAGAAAAACCGACACAAAAATAAATAAATAAATACACAGAAAAATCTTTAATCTGTGTGCTACAAGAAATTTGAGTAGAAATAATGGCTTCTGTACGGTTTATGTTGGTGGTCTGGTGCTATCGAAGAATGGTATTTTGAGGCTATATTGGTTAGGGGATTAGTTGAAGGAATTCTAAGTCCAAGTCCATCCTACTTGCTTAGGTTGTTCGTCAGTTGTTTTGTTGTCGGTGAAGTTTGATCACCACGTATAGGAAATTCTTCTTCATTGGAGGTGGTCTTTGGCGGTTTGATTTCCACCATTCAAGTGTATGTACTTATGGCGTAAGTGCATCTTGTTTTTATTACTTGGCCGACCGTACATCTTGATGGGCTTTGAGAGCTATTTGCTATAATGATGTTGTGAATGTTGAAGTTCGTGTTCAATCTACTATACTGCCCAGTTGCCGATAAAGTTATTTTTTGTAATAACATATTATACTCACTCCTATTCAGTCTAATGTTATATATAATCAAATTTAAAATATTGAAATTAGAAAGTAGAAACGTTGACATGAATTCCAACAAGTGGACAATATCCACTTATTAGCAAATGAGCATTTTCATGATGAAAAAACCACTCCCTCCCAGACTCCCACTCCCACATTAGAGATATATGATATCATCAAACAAATATATCCTCCACATAAATAGTTGGAACACAATTCCATTAATCTCCCTCCAACCAAAAGAAATAGAAATGGCAATCTTAAGCTCCGTAACAGCAACAATGAAACTAACCAAAATGAATTCACAAGATCCATCGATCTCCTCTTCCTCATCCTCAAGCCAGGTAAGGCCGGCCATGCCTTCAAAGATAATCTTATCGGATAAAAAGCCGATGAAATGGTCGACCGGCGTCGCTCCGGGTGAATACGGGGGGCCACCTACAACCACTAAACTCCGTAAGTATTGGGGTGGTGAAAAAGAGGATCCCATTACGTCTTCGGAACTTATTTGGAATAATGATTTTATGCCGCGCTTACAGAAGTTGGTTCAAGATATGTCCCCCCAGGATACTACTACTACTACTACTACTCAACTTGCCTCTCCACCTGTCCAGGTGAACTATCACTCTTACTGTTTCATCTTTGTTCATTATCGTTATCTGTGAATCGGATACTACTACAACCAACAAAGGGATTTCTGTGTTTGTTTCTTTCGGCTCCTTATTTGCCTATTATCGTTATTTGTGAATTGTCTTTTTCTTCAAGCTTCAATTGGCTAACCTTTCACCCATTAGTATGGATCATCTCTCCTTTTTTTTTGTTTGTTTCATGACGAGGGGATCCGCAGCCCAATCTTCCCTGCTCTGCCACGACCACTGTATTATGCCGCGTGCTACCACTGTATGTGTAGTGCCTGGTTCGTCATATTCAAATCGTGTGGTGGTTCGTCCTTTGACATGATAGCAATGGATGAGGACATTGCGATTGAATTAAGGAGGATATGGAACAACTCCAAGTCGAAAGTGATGATGGAATCGAGGAGTTATACCATCACTAACTTCGACTAGGAGTTTCTACGTATCCTTGGGGACGACATTATCTTTAGTTTTAAAATCAAAGTTTCAATCTGTATCCCCAAATACAACACTCCAATGTCACTCCTTGTTTCTAATTTCTCAATCATCGGACCATTCTTCATCTTCACCCTTCATTTCTGAATTAACCCATTAAATTTAATTTTGGGCGTTTTCTAACCATGGAGGAGCTCAAAAAACTCTGTTTCCTCCAAAACTACACTTAACTCTTACAAATTACCAACCCATATTTCTTTTCTTATGTATTAAGAGTTATGAATGACTTTCAACTTAATACGATTGTTAGCTGAATCATTTACTAAGTCCATAGGTATTGTTACTTTAATTGGGTTTTTATGTGGTAGTGGTTTTGATGGCGATGATGTTGGTGGAGAGGGTGATATCGGAGGTGGTTGTGTGGTGGTCACAGACTCATAGGGTGGGCTTGACTGTGGTGGATGGTGAGGTGGGAGAATGGACATTGCCACCTTGGTATGGTGGGGTTGAAATTAAAAGGGGTTTTTTATGATGTAACCCGTGTCTATTTGAATTCTACGATCACAAATTCTCATTGAAGACGGACATTATCCGTCACAAGCTGAAGACGGATAGTGCCCCTCTCACAATATGCAAGTGACACCAAACATGGATGCTCCATTTCTCATCCATTTGTCCTCCCACTTGTTTTATTGTTTTATTGTGAGAGAGACACTATTCGTCTTCAGCTTGTGACGGATAGTGTCCGCCACAAGCAAGACGCTTTGTTCTACGATATACTCTCGGATTTTCATAAACATATAAGATATCCCTAAACTCTATAAAATGCTCTAGAATACATTGAGCCATCAACATAATTATCATTTACTCCTCAATATACATTTTTATGTGACTATATTTAACGCTTAAAAAACTCAAAGTTGGATATGTTAGGTATTTAAGAAAATAATCTAGAAGTTTAGGGGTATATTAGATGTTTCTTAAAAATCGAGGTTGGAAAAAAACATAGATGTACCTTGTAGAAAATCCCAAAATATAAGGAGTATAGGGATTGGCTCATGGTTTGGGATCGTTCAATCCTAGTTGGTCCTAAACGTGGTAAAAATAACCCGACTTGAATGACCTTGCCGGAATAACTCGATCCTGAATTGAGGACTTGAAAGTTGAATATGACTTGTACCTTATTCGACCCGATCCGAAGGTCTATTATTGCATACTGACCGTTATCCCTAAATGACTTGATAACACCCATCTGAAATAACCCGACCCGGCTCAAATTCTTGCAAATCCGAACAACCCGAAGCCGAATTGACCTAACCCGAATCCAACCCAATTGACTCGTTTGCTAGGTATAGTTCGACCCCCGTTTAACAATTAAGTTTCCTTCCTACCTAAAATGCCATTTTTTTTTTAAAAAAAGTTTCAACATTATTTAAAAAAAGACTAAGCGTATTAATGTATTCATTTAAATTTTTATCATTCTCTAAAAATTGAGACCCATTTGATCTAAACTTTCAAATTTTGAAATAGAAGATACTTATATTTGTTTTAAAGCGTAATTTTAGCACATGATTACTATATAAATAAATTCACTATTTAGAAATTATCATTTTTGTAGGAAGATTTAAGCCTTGTTTGGCAAACGGTAAAAATAGACTCATAATAACATATAACGTTAACGGAAAACTGTTAACAAATTTTAATAACACATTTGAGTATCAAATTTAATTAGCAGAATGAAGAAAGAGCGTATGTTAATTAGGAGATTATAGGAGAATTAGATTGTATTCATGTATAAATTAAATACTCCTATTGTTACCATATACTACTAATAACATTATATATTCAAAAATATTAGATTTTAACTAATATGCTATATTGACTATCGTTTACCACACATGAAATTAACAGATTGATTGGTCCTAAAAGTTTGGGTGGCCTAGATGGATGGAGTATAGTGGTTAAAATTTGGGTGTAATTCCTGTGGAGTATATATGGTCTAGGTCTATGCTTTCTACATTTCGAGTGTATCGCTCTCGAGCAGCTTGCTTAATATACAACTCTTTCGAGTCTATCACTCTCGAGTGGTTTACTTGATATACATGTGTACATGGTTTCTAGTCTATCACGTGTACCTAGAGGTTTACGTGATGCGCACAAAAATAGCGGTTACAGGTCTCCTCGTCAAAGGAGAAAAAAAAAAAAAAAAAAGAAAGTAAGGGTGATTTTGGGCACGATATTTGTTGGCTGTATGATGTGAGCCAAAAGGCCAAAAGGCCAAAAGGCCAAAAGGCCAAAAGTCCCTTTATTTGCATTGTCATTTGTTGGACATTTTAATTGGGCTTCGTCATATCTAGTGTTGGCCATATTATTATTATTAGCTGGTCCAGGACCCTTGAATAAAAAAAAATCCAAATGATAATTGGAGCGTATGTTGAGTAGCCGTTCTCCATCCAACTAGGAGCCTTCTTATTTAACGTTTCAATTTCTCCTTCCAACGGTTACATATTCTCCCCCTCATTATACTCTCTTCTCACTTCTTCCTTCTTCACTTCCCACATTCACAACCTCCTCCATTTTCAATTCAAAAATAATACAAACAATCTCTCTGTTTACTTCATCATTTCAATTTTAATTCAATTCCGATTCCATTACTACCCAGAAATTCAAAATCAAAATGAATTTCAAAGATATACAAGTTTGGGATAATGCTGCTTTTGATAATGCCGGAATTACCGAAACTTCAACCACGCTCAACTCTTCTTGGTCTCATATCAATCAAAATAATAGTCCATCTTTTGAGTCCGATTCTTCCAAAGAAAATTTAACCCCTTCTTTCGTTGATTCCGCATTTTCCCCCAAATCTAAACCCGTCAAGATGATTACTAATGTTGCCAACAAAACTGGGGTTCTTGAGGAAAGGAATTTGGATTTCGAGATTGAGGAGATCGAGAAGGAGATTACTAGGTTGTCCACCAGATTGGAGTCCTTACGACTCGAAAAGGCCAACAGGAATGTTCAACTGGTGAAGAAGAAGGCCAAGATTATGGAACCGGCTAAGCGAGGGGTTAGAGGTTCGGATGAAGAACTAAAGAATGTGAAGACGCCTAGTCGGAGGGGGGTGAGTTTAGGACCGGCTGAGATTATGAGAGGAATGAGAAGGGGTATTAGTCTTGGTCCTGCTGAGATTTTGAAGAATATGGGTAGGCCTGATATTACTCCCGTACAGTCGTCTGCCAGTAGGAGAAAGTCTTGTTATTGGAAACTTCAGGATATTGATGAGTTGCGAGTCACTAAGGAGAGGGGTAAAACGACGAGTCTTAGTCCTAAATCCCGCTCTAAGACGGTTACCAAGCCTCAGAATCTGAATCTGATCCCCAATAAGGCTGCAACTGCAATAGGGATTAATAGGACTGTTAAGAAACAAGATGGAGTCATGTCGTCTATTCAACCTAAGAAACTTTTTGTCAAAGATGGGGACAAATCGGGGACTGTTAAAAAACCGTTGAAGGCTGGTAGAGTGGTTCCGAGTAGGTATAATCAGATTACTAGCGGGGGAAGTTCGGCATTGAAGGAACTTCGGAAGAGATCATGGCCTGAGAATGAGGATGAGGGTAAGCGGTCTGAAAAGAAACGTGTTTCTTTGGTTTCGAAATCTGATGGTGCTGAACCACAACCAGGGACAGATAGTAGGGTGAAAAAGCGGTGGGATGTTCTTGAAGCTGTTCCAAGGGTAAAGACTAATCGTTGTGTAATGGAGAGTCCTAGAGATTCAGGTCCAGCGAAAAGGGTGTCAGAATTGGTTGGCAAGAAATGGTTCTTTAGTATGGATGATGGTGGTGAAAACCCTGATAATGAAGTTGTTTGTCAGGCTCTGAATTTTGAGGAAGAGCAGGCTGGTAAAGAGTATCTGAAGATAAGGGTATTGCGGACAGTCAATGAAAGTCCACGTGACTCGGGGGCAGCAAAACGAGTCTCTCAGTTGGTTGGACGGAAGCCCTTCTTTGCTGCTGATCATGATGATGATATGCCAGTTTTTAGTTTTGAGGAAGATGATGAAAATTGAGTAATAACCAAGGATGTCTTCCTCTGATCATTCGTGTTTAGCTTTAGATTGTTAATAAGTAAGCAAAGAGAAGTTCTTGGGTGGGAAGTGTGCCTATGTTTGCTCCTAGTATAATCTGATTTTCTACTTTTCCATATAGGAGTTTTATCAAAGTAATGCTGTTTGGCATTCGTTGACGCTTGCATAACATAATCATATAAATGATTTTAAGTTTTGGGGTTAGATGTAAGCTTGCTTTTGCTTCCTCTAAGCCATTTGTAATTTGTTTTTGAGATACTTTGAATTGAATATGGTTTTTTTTTTTGCTATTGTTACTTTGGATATTGGTTGTTTTGTGCATGGCTGATATCTGAAAGTGAATTTAGAGATCAATTAATTGTATATATGTACTTTCTTGAGGCCGGGATTTCAATGGGGACTTGGGGAGAGGCCAGAAGGATATCATCTCTTATGAACAAAGACGGAAAAGGCTACAAATGACCTCTTCGCGCCGGTTGTAAACAGAAGGCTTAGAAATAGCCTAATATTTGCCCATGACAGATGAATGTAAGCAAGATGACCAAAGACCAAAGACGTACAAGGCTACACAAATGACCTCTCCACATTTTTGCAATTTTGTTGACGCTATTTTGATTTTTCAAATTGTGATTTCCTGTTTTTTCTTCGTTTCATTATTTTGTCTCTTATTGATGTAGTAGGTTGCATATTCCTCAATGATCTAACATAAAATCAAATGATCCATCTGTACTCGTCCTCTCATATCCATTTCATTATATGCTGAGACTAAAGAAGAAGGATTGTCAATTTTTTCCTTTCTGCGTTTGATATATGTGTAGTGTAGGCATGTAGCTATTATTGATATCTTCTTTCTGCTCTTGTTGTCGCTGGTGCTCTGCATAGTTCTTTTGCTGCGTTTTATTGGTACAATACTAACACCCAACTGACATTTAGCAGGAGCCTTCTGGATTTCTTAACCTGAATAGAGCCATGAGTCTTGACAGGTATACACTTATACTCTTATCGTCATCCTTCAGTCTAATATCAGTCTTCATTGTGTTGGTCTAGTCGGCAATGATATTTTTGTCAATAATGCTAGTTTGGAAGTCGATCTGAGCGCTTCACTAAAACCCACTCCTAAGCCAGTAGAACAGCTTAATGCTAAAGCAGTAGAGGTACGGCAATTGATCTTTATCATTATATCCGATAATTTGTTTTTCTTTTTGCTGTAAAGCGAGGCACAAGGGAAGTTTTGATGCTGATGGGGTTTCAAAGACAGGCCATGAGCCCATGAGGACCTTTCTTTGTCTCTTCTCCGAATATTTCCTTACTCAATGATCTTACTAGCTAAACTAGGAGACATTTGCATTTTTCATTAATTTGTTGAGCATACTGCATTACTGCTTCAAAATCTGTTTCAGAAAAAAGAAATTCCTAGGCGAAGATGGAAACTGGCTCCTACAAAACGCGAACAAGAGAAATGGGATAGAGCTACCGAGGCCGCAACTGGAGGCAGTGTAAGTCTGATATTTTTGTTCCATACAAACTGGTAAAAGTTATGACATGAATTACATGAAGATCCATTTATAAATTTATTTTTGTTCGGCAAGTTTCTTAGTTTGTTCATACATAGGTAAAATAATGGGTATTTTGCAAGGGCATTGCTATGTGGTGGAATTATTTTTTTGTTTTTTGTTTTTTTTTTTGTCTGAAATGTTGACTGTAGATGGTATGGAATTATTTTTAATAAATTAAACTTTTTTGACGTAGGATGTTATGCTTCGTGAGACAAAGAAGCCTCGTGGAGATCCAGAAGTTTTAGCTGCTCAGTCAAGGGAGCAATATTATAAGGTGAAAAGGATTACCACTGATAGGAAGTCTTCAATCTTAAAATGTTCTTTCTCTTCCATTTTTATTGAGAGAACAGCTATACAAATTGAGCTATTAATTGAACAATATTTACTTTCATCTGCAGCTTAAGAACAAATTGCAGTTGCTAACTGTGGGGATAGGCAGCATTGGTTTTGTTTCAGCTTATATTTCATATACTCCTGAAATTGCGCTCAGGTAGCATGTTCTATGATTTGTTCTTTATTTTCTGTGGCACTTGGCTTCGACTTTATGGGTTTTCTGGAATTATTGGTGGTGTCTTCAGAATCAAAGATATAGCTATTCCGTATATCACATTTTCCCTATCTTCTTTTAGCATCAAACTTACCTCAGATGCTTAGAGGATTAATTAACAAGGATCCCGATACTTGAAAAAGTGGCTAGAGTAACCTTTGGTTGAGGACAAGATACTCTAGTGCTATCATTCACTTACAAGTCGAAGATAGTTCCTATTTTCGACACTTATATTGCATTACAAGATTCCGAAGCCATTTCTGCTCCTGGCGTTGCATACGAATACTTTCCGTTGTCAACCAGTGAATGGAGTAAAGTAATACTCAAAAAGCTTAGCAGATATTTTGGCATTATGTCAATATGAATTCTGGTATATGTGTTTATTGTTTGTTTACTCTGCAAACGGTGATATTATAGCTTGAAGGTTTGTTTACATTTCCTTCTGGGCGAAAGAGACGTGGTGGAGTAAAGAAAATGACTTAAATTATATGCTTCTTGTTTCATGATGTCCCAAAGTGTAGATACATTTTTGTATTTTACTATGCAACCTTCTTCGGGTCATTCAGAACAACCTTTTTGCATTTTAAACATATTGGTAAGACTGCGTACATCCGTCCCCCTTACATGGCGGGAACCTTTGAGGCACTGAGGTCATGTTGTTGTCTTATAGCTTGTAGAATATCTAGAGGTTTAATATACATATAATTTCCTTCAACTTTTTCAAGGTCAATGAAATGCTCTTTTTGTTGCATTCAGTTTTGGTGCTGGGTTTCTCGGATCACTAGCTTACATACGAATGCTAGGAAACAGCATTGACTCTATGGTATCAACTGGAGCTACGAGAGTAATGAAGTGTGTGCCATTCTTCTCATTTAATGATTTTTTATATTTTCTTTCTAATTTCTGTTTCACCTATTATTCATGCACAGTCTAATGGCTCATCACAGCTTTTATGTGTGAGAGAATCTGTCATAACTTTTGAAAACTTGAAATTTGTGTTTCGTGGTGTTCTATATATTGAGCGTAATGGTGAGGGGATTGACAATGTCTTGCTTATACGTGTATGGGAGGTGTGAAATGTTGTGGATGTAAAATAATCAAAGAAAGTGCGAAATATACACTGTAGTATTTAAAAGTTTTTGTGAGGAGAAAGTTGAAAAAGTAGATAGTATGACTCTTAAACTTGGTCTCACTTCTTCACCTCCTATTTTCAAATTGTGTATTCATTTTGGTGATGGTGTCATTGCTAATGCAGGGGGGCAGCTAACCAGCCAAGGCTATTGGTTCCAGTGGCGTTGGTCATGATTTATAATCGGTGGAATGAGTAAGTATTTAAGCAACCAGATGTTTACAAGAGCACACTTATAAATTTCTTGATAAACTTGAATAGGTTCAGGAGTGGGCTGGGCAGTGGCCGCAGGGAGTAAGTTGGTGACCTATTGTTGAGGTTAGGGCTAGTGGCTAATGGTACGAGGTGGTGAAGAATCAAGGAGGGACATAGATGAGGGTGTGATATTGGTGAGGGGAGCACATTTGTAATTTTCTTGATAAATTCTTGCACGAGTTCTGAGGAGTGGGGTGGGCAGTAGAGATGGAAGTGGGTACGTGGGCCGTTGGGTTAGCATGGCCCATGACCCATTTTAGCACGACATGGGATTGTCACGGCCTACCACGGTACGGCATGCCATGGGTAGCGTGCCTTGCCAACGCCTTTATATAGGAAAAGCACCATGCCTAAGCCCAACATGGCAGGGCCCACTGACAGCACGGTGGGCTGCACCATTAGGCACGAAACAAAAACATTAAAAAAAGCTTGGCACACGTAGGCACACCCAAAATTCACAAACAAATGCACAATGGAAACAGAAACCAAACTTTATTGTATACCAGTGTGGGCTGAGTAGTTGGCACGCCCAAGGCTTGTTGATGGCTAAGCATGTCCCTGGCCCAGCCTACCGTGTTGTCATGCCTTGTGCCGTGCCAAGGCCATGAAATTGAAAATTTGAAACTTCAGGCACAACACGACCCACTAAACAACCCAATGTACCTGTGCTGTGCCTGTTTTGGGGTAAAGCACGGTGGCTCAGCCGGCCCACTTGCATCTCTAATGGGCAGTGGCAGAAGGGAGTGGAGCCGGTGGTCGATTATCAAGGCTAGTGGCTATTGTGAATTTTTGACGTTTGACATGGGATTTAAGGTGTTTTGATGTGTAGTTTATAGGGTAGGTATTCTTTTTCTCGATATTTGCTACCAACCGTCAACTCAAATCAGCATAAAAAATCATGTATTTACAGATATTCTGTTTCATTTAAACAAAATCTTATTAATCATTTTTAGTATTTATACATGGATGACGACATTCTCCTGTATGGGCGCAGAATCGGAGTTCCTCAATACGGACTGATGCACCTGGAATTGATTCCAATGCTTGTAGGATTCTTCTGCTACAAAATTGCTACATTTGCCCTAGCAATAGAGGAAGCATTACCTGATGTGGGAAAGAACTCGGAAATCTGACCCTCTTAACATTCTTCAGCTTTGTTAGCAAACTGCATTCTGATATTGTACAGGTTCTTGTTGATCATAGTTTTGTTTATTCGCACAGCTGCAGCCCTGCAGGGTTTTATATCCTAAAAATATCTGGATACAAAAATGATATTTGGTTTCTTTCATGAATCTTACTGAAATATGAGCATCAGGAATAAATGTAATAGATTCAAGGAAAACAGTAAGCTGGAGTGTCCACGATAAGCGAAAAGTTCAAGTGTACTGCATCGCTAAACAGTAAACACCATTACTACGTAGTAAAAGAATGAACTATCGAATTTAATAATTGTCGGGTCATCAATTTAATATAATCAACACAAAGTTTAATAATTGTCGGGTCATCAATTTAATATGGTCAACATAGAGTCAGGTTCATATCGAGTCGTGTTGGGTCACTGGTTGTCATTAGGCCGGATTGATTTTGGTTTACAATATTTTAGGGTTCTGTCAAGTCTACCCGCTCTACATTTAGCACCTCCAACTATGTTGGTTATAGAAACGAAACGTAGTTGTTTTTTCAGGTACAAGTTTTGCTCTTTCACGTACTTTTTTCCATAATCTTTCCATCAACTACCCTTCTAAAAAACAAGAAAAAAAAAATCTCTCTTTTCCTATTCCTATTCCTATCAAACATTAATCAAATTCTTAGAAAAATTTAACGATTGTGAATCCAAATTCACTTATTGATTAATTAATAATTTTATTTACAATCTTTTAAGCATCAATCTAGAAATCCGGGTTTAAAAATTACTTTGGAGATACAAATTAGGGTTTTAGTGATGATTGCAAAGTTATATGCGATCGTAAATTGTTAACAGCAATCAGATTCACTGTGTGTGTTTGCTTACCATACTTTATATGGCCAACTTTGGATCATAAAAACTCAGTGCAACAGATTCTGCGTTGGTAGTGTCTCATTATTATTGCTCGCCAAAATGTTTCATGTTGTAAAGCATTAACTACAATAATAGAACATGATTAGGAAGACAAAGGTATGATTATTTGGAACAAAATTCACCCAAACTCCTCTATAGTAATCCGAACAAACAATCTAATCAGAAGTAGATGGCACATTAAAAAATACAAGGTATAACTCAGAATGTAGAAGATAATGTTCTTGTCGCACCACCATTTCACGAGAGGAGGTCGTGGGTACGAGTGGCGCGGTGGGCTAAGGGTGGTGATGACATAAGTGGTGGTTTAGGGGTGGAGGGAGGAAGTTGAAAGGGAGAATTAAGATGAAATGTAAAAGGAGAGATGCTAAAATGGGAGGGGTAAAATGGGAAACTATGTACATAATTGAGTAGATCATGCACATAAAAGAGCAACACCTTATAAAAAATTGTTCAAAAGGGTATCCACAGTATTATCCACTAACTTGTTTGCAAAGGAATTGTTACTCCCATTGTCTCTAAATAAGTCACTCCTTCAATAACACAAGAATTAAAGATTTGTGAATTTAAATGAGAGTTGAGAAAAATGTGAGGTCAAAAATCATGGAAACCAAAGAAAAAAAAAAGGAATAAAGTAAACACAAATTCTCATTGAAGACGGACACTATCCGTCACAAGCTGAAGACGGATAGTGCTCCTCTCACAATATGCAAGTGACACTAAACATGGATGCTCCATTTTCCACCCACTTGTCCTCCCACTTGCTTTACAAGACGCTTTGTAAAGTAAAAGGGTGAACGTTATTGTGGGACAACCTAAAATGAAAAAGGTAAACCTTATTTAGAGACAGAGGGAGTATAAAATGGGTATAAGAGGGTTAGACACGGCAAAAGAAAATCGAATTCGAAAAACTCATTGAATATACTTGAATTAACTGATCGAACATCGATATGGATTGCAGGAATTATACTCGAAACCCCATTCAATCCAAATCAAACCGAAATCAAAACTGAATTCAATATAACTAAATGATACCTGAATTGAATACATTTGAATGGATAGTAACTAAACCGATTGGCTATTAAAAATATTTATTTTCTCATTTAAAACCACCCAATTTAGTTATTTTTTTAATTAGTTCTTTATTTATTAATAATATTTTAAATTATTACATTCAAATTGAAAAGTATAACGAACATTAAGCCAACTTTTGACTCCTGACTAAAGAATGAACCAATATTGACCCAACCTGAATTGTACCCGGCTCGTAATAGCACTAATCGTTTAAAGCGGCAAGCTGAAATGAACCCCATGGAAATCAAACCGAAACTAAGGTCAACCCGATTAAAACCAGATCCAAAACCAAATTGAAGGACCCATTTGCCTAAAGAGGGGTTAAGAGCTTTCCCTTAAATCCTTTTAAATACTTCCATGGTTCAAATCATTGTTCACATTCAATTAAACAAACCGGGCTGCAAGACATCGAATATACGTCACAGACACGAGATGTAGAATTACGCTTCAATTGTAAACAATAGTAAATACAAGAACCAGAATTCTTCTATGCATCATTCAAAAATGAAACTGTACATGCTCCACAATGGCCAGTTGAGGCCATCATCGAAGTAAAACCTAAAAACAGATGTTGCTTGTTATGAACATTTAACTTCAGAAAGCCAAGCACAATCTAAACATGCTGATGGAGTTGTATAAGACTGACTACTGAGTATTAAATTAAGTCGTCTTTCAAACCAAAAGAACTAGTACTAAGAACAAAAGATTTCCAACATGATTCACAGGTTGCATAGCCCACGATTTGGTCCTAAAATTTGACTGATATTTGGTGTTGACCGCCAAAGACAGTGATGATGCAAATGCAGCGGCCGGGTCTGACATGAAATATTAACAAACCAACAAATTCGTCTCCTTCTTCTAAAGTTTGAAGACACAAGCTACAAGTAACCGTCTGCAAGAAGTAAGAAAATGTGTCAAAACCTGAAATGAAAATGTTACTTACATCTGATGGCAACAAACCAGTGCAATAACCAAACAAAGTTTAATACCCCCTGGTAGATTTCTCTTGTTAACTTTCAGATACCATCCCATTTGTGAGTAATTAGTTACCTGTACGGCCGTTTGACACTAATAGTGCGTACAACATATACGTTATAAGGAGATCACGAACCACCAATTTAGAAGAAAATTATAAACTTAAAAAACGGCTAATGCAAAACTCATTTTACAGAAACTCTTATGTAGCACTGGCTTGTACAAAAAACATGTGATTTGTGAGGGGGTCACATGGGTGATGCGGCGTAATGGTTCCAGGAAAAATTATCTCGGACAGTAATTGCTTGTCTGTATAAGCAGGCAAGACATATAGCAGGTAGCTCTATTTCTCCCCGGATGAGGTTGACCGCCTATAGTTATGGCTCATTTTTGAAGGATATAAGGCAAAACGGTATAGTTATGGCTCATTTACTGAACAACATACAGTCTGCTATTACTACTAGTCGTAAATCAGTAAGAACACGTGGTTTGGCAAAATAGGGTCAAAATTAGCAAGCACCACAGTAATCAAAAGAAATTATTCACATTACATCACAAACATTGTAGTTTGGAACACATTAACAAAACCAGTCCACATATACATAAAAAGATACTAGTAGCAGATGCGAGCTAAGTTAGCTGGTAAAGTCATCAAGTAGCGATTGATACTCCTCGAATCCAAAACCAGTCCACATATATATACATAAAAAGATAAAAGGAGAGGTCCTAACCCACACGAGGAGGATGATCAAGCTTAGAGCGTTTAATACGAGAAAGAAGCTGAAGATGAGTATCCATCAACAAACGGATCCTCTGATACTCCAAATCCTTAGTGAACTGCATCCTATGCATCTCTAATTCAATCACTTTCTCCTGCTTCATCGACTCCACTCTCTCGTAAACTTCACCCAACCGCCTTATCGCACCCGCCAACGTTCTCCACCCTCCCTTCACTGCTTCATCATTATCATTATCATCCTCATCCTCGCTCTCGCTTCTCTCCCTCCGCCCGCCGTTACTAACAGACGCTCCCTCCTCCGACTCCTTATCCTCCGTCAGCCATCTCGCAGGCCGCTTCGGCAAGGCCGACCGTCTCTTCACCGGGAACCTACTCAACACCGCCGATGGAGTTTCCACTACCGGCGTCTCCATCGCAGCTTCCTCGCCGGCGATGAGGAAGTCCAGGCGCGAGAAGAACGGCCACGATGAGATGTAATCTCTGTCGCTGGTGACTTTGGCCTTCTCCACTTTGAACCTCTTCTTCAGGGTGTCGATGCGGTTCTTACACTGGGCGTCGGTGCGTTGTCGGCGGTGATGATGCTGGTTTGATTCGTTGACGGCGGCGGAGACATAAGACCACTGGTGTTGACGGAGGCTGCCGCGGTTCAGGGAGAGGTGGAGGGACCCCCATGCCTCCATCAGCGCATGTGTTTCCTCCGCCGACCAGCAGTCTTCGCGGTATGATTGCGGTGCTTGCTTTTGTTCTTTCCCGTTTTCGACGGAGGTTATCGGCGGTGTTGCCGGCGACATGGCTTCGTCTTCCGAATTTGATGATTAGAGAGAGAGAGAGTCAAGAGGAAGACACCAAACGATTATTTCTTTTATAATTACTTGTTTTTTTACGGTCAACTTTTTTTTACAGTGAATTTATTTGGGTTTGGGTTGTAATGTTGTATGGTGCAGAAGCCCAATTATTGAATACCGTCGACAAGCTTCTCCCTCCGATCTACACCAGACTACCGATTCACGTTTTCTACAAAAATTAAAAAAAATTAAAAAAAATTATTTCTCTTTCTAGCTGAATAGATATAAAAGATAAACAATAACAATAAGAGCATGTTTGACCGAACTTGTTAAAAACACAAATTCTCATTTGTGACGGACGTTATCCGTCACAAACTGAAGACGGAACAAATAGTAGCATATTCTAACAAAATGGGCTGGATATTCTAAACCAAGTGGGTATTGTTTATTATTTGTGTCTTTGTAGAGGGTACAAGAGACTATTATATTACACAAAGTAGGGTACACTAACATTAAATGAGCTTGCATGAGAAACACCACCACATCTGTAACACTTTATATAAATGGCAGGTTTAATAAATTACATACATGACTAATGAATAACAAGTGATATATATATTATACAACTCGTCTATCCACTACGTCATCGATTATCTAACTAAGCAACTTGACTCCAAAGTTCAGAACTCGTCCCCTCTCCCGCGTGATGCCAAAACACAACCTGTAAACAAACTGCTACCCATATGATTAGAAATATCATATGGATCAACACAAGTGTAACACCCCCATTTATTCAAAAGTCTTTAGCTATGCCTCTCAATCAAATAGGAGAGTTATCATCTTGGTTTCCCGAGGTAGTGAATAACAAAGTAAAACAAATCAAAGTACTTTATGTAAATCTGATTAAATTTAAACTTTTAATATTACAATTACTACGCAGCGGAAATA
>VHZZ01000909.1:0-10869 GCA_009801015.1 Silene noctiflora
TGTTAGGGTTGCAAGTCCTCAACACCCTCCTCATTCTGCTCCTGGTCTTCCTGCTTCTGTTGCATGAGAGGTGGAGTTTGTTGTTGACTGTCTCCTCCTTTTGTGCGTGTGCAACACACTAATTTAGTGTGTTTGTTCAATTTGCATCTGGCGGCCCACATTTGTCCACATCATTGATTTTATCCCACTTAAGTGCTCCACTGGATGGCTGCCATGTGGCGTTTTGTAAAATTTGTAATTTTTACCCATAACAAATAGTACGTAAACAGTAGAGCTTTAAGAAGTGGTTACATTGTAGTGTTTAAATTGTTTGATAATGGAGTACCTGTAGTTAATGAACTTGATGCTTAATAGACTAATAGTGATACAATTTACTACTCCGCATATGTTAACCAATATTTATTCGAACACAAATATGATTATAAGCAATCATACAATGTTACTTTTGCCCAAATTGAAGTGAATACCGACATTTACCGAGTATATCATTAGTTGGTCTTCCTTAAAACAGTTATATATATTCGCCTTGATTGGAAAATCGGGTTAAATACTACCCTTTATAGGTAGATAAGACAACAATATGTCATTTTCTATGCATTATGCTTTTTGTCTCATTCCTATATTCGATCCGTTTCATTGTTTAAAACTGATATTCCGTATATCATATCATTCATACGGATTTAATTACACAAAAAATGATCGTTCAAAAATAAATACTTAATTCGTCTAAGCTAGTTTATGTTTAACTCAAAATAATTAAAAATAAATGATTGAAACGGGAGGAATTGCATTTTGTGTCTCCACAAACCAAATAATATGTATACTCTCTAATTTAATTTTGTTTTCATTTCACTACTTGCTACTTGCTATTTCCATAAACTTTGGCCATATTTTGATAACTACTTATCACCAAACCCACCATTTCCAACAATTCCTAAATTAAAGCACTAAGCATGTTAACTTCATATATAAACACCCTCCATTTCCATCCTCCATAACCTCTCCTGCATTTCTAAACAAACAAATAAAAATGGTGAACCTTGTAGAAGCCCAAAAACCCCTCTTACACGGCCTGATAAAACTGGCCGGACTCCGACCCACCACAGTCGAGATTGAACCCGAAACCTTCATGACCTTCTGGGTACCCGCTTCTACCTTGAAAGATAAAAAACCCGAGTCCAAACCCAAATCCAAGCCCAAACCCGCCGTCATTCTAATTCACGGCTTTGCTGCCGAAGGCTTAGTGACATGGCAATTCCAAATTGGCGCGCTTTCTAAGAAATATAATGTCTACGTGCCTGACCTCCTCTTTTTTGGTGGCTCGACCACAACTAATGCTGACAGGTCAGTGGTAGAGCGAGGAGGACTAGCAAAGGCAGTCGCCCCAGCGTTTTTTTAATTTAGTCAACTTTTGATTTTTCGCTCTGTAAAGTTTTCAAATAATATATGTTTATACAAATAACTTTAAATCATGGTTCTGCCACTGATACAGGTCCCCAACTTACCAAGCTGCATGCCTAGCTACAGCTCTAGGGAAGCTTGGCGTGAGCCAGTGCAGCTTGGTCGGGTTCAGCTACGGAGGGATGGTGGCTTTCAAGTTAGCCGAGATGAGGCCGGACCTAGTGGAAGCCTTAGTGGTGTCTGGTTCGATACTGGCTATGACGGAGTCGGTAAGTGAAGCTGAGCTAAGTAGAATGGGGTTTAAGTCGTCGGCTGAGCTCCTATTGCCGACGTCGGTTGATGGATTGAAGACACTGCTCAAGGTTGCTACACATAGGAAGCTTTGGTTCCCTGATTGCTTGCATAAGGATTATCTTGAGGTAACTTCTTACGCTGTATGTACTGTGTACCTACTTTTTGAAAATAATAACAATAACAATGATAATAATTAAGAAATTTATTGTAAACTAGTTTTATATTAAGATTAAGTAAAATAATCCACATATCAAATAATATTTTCTAATTCACATGAATTTTAAATTAGGTACTAATATAATATTTTCTAATTCACATGAATTTTAAATTAGGTACTAATATAATATTTTCTAATTCACATGAATTTTAAATTAGGTACTAATATATCACTTCTTAGGCAATGTAAATTCCTACATGTTGTAGTCAAACGGCGTTTTTAAAGACTAAAATATCTTACTCGTAATATAAAGTATCACTTTCCATGCAATCACCATACAGATATATTTACCTTATATGGAGTAATGTATTGAGCAGTTGTACTTACACACATGTAATGGTTTACGTTACACTCACTGACTCACACATATACATGACTAGTTTTTCATACCTATAATATTGATTTAATGGTCATAAAATGCTTCTCTTTTTTAGCTGAAAGGCGTGGGTCGTATGACCTAATTTTAACTATTGTTGATGTATTATTTCATAATTGAGAGTTCAATAGAATTTGCACAATAATGAGCCTCTCACACAACTTGAATGAACGATCCACTTTGATGAGGAATTGAGGATGATAAAAGTTGCTTTTGAGATTCGTAATCACATTTAAGGTTTTAAATGTGTGTAGGGTTTTTGTATTATGATGAAATTTCAACCTTTGGAACATTGTTTTTATGTGATGGACATACTATTTTCGTCTTATCTATCCAAAGGCGATACACTAATACTCGAATATTAGCAGGAGTAACTCGTGTCCGCGAGCCTAACGACCCTTACTAGACATTGAAAATATTCGGAATATTTAGTTAAATTTTTTAAAAAAATTTCGAATTTACCTTATGATATTACAGATTGATCCTAACTATAATCTTTACTCCGGCACTGATAGCAACATCGTATATTATTTCATATAATAATCTCATTGGTTTATGATTGCGTATGGACCTGGTTGTTCAACCAACTACACCTAAACATGATATACTTGGGTTATTAAGTAAAGCCTTTAGTCACAATTTTCTTTTTCAAAAGAAATATTTTGGTACACCATATTATATATCGTTTAGTTCAAGCAATGAAATATAAAATCGACAACAATTTCCGTAAATAATAAAGTAAGATATATTTAAAATAGTACACGAAATGCATATATAAATTCTTCAATTATGATTTTTATTTCTTATATCAATGCTTATACTCCGTAGTTAAAATAGAATGGTAAACTAGAATTTGATGATTGAGTAGCTAAAAACTCAAACGTTGAAGTTTCATCCTGTCATTGTCCTACATCAATATGAACATTGATTTTGATTTAATGTTTACTTGTTTAGAAAAGACATGTTTGATGATGTTAATTGTTAAGGCCGACCAACTTGATGATATAAATTTATAAAACTAGTTTCATCTAACAAAATTAAACATTTTTGAGCTATTAAGTTGGAACGAAATATCGTGCACAATAGCCAAAAGATTTGTAGGTCGTCTTAAGTAAACATAAAAGTTTAAATATAGATTTGTAGATCGCCTAATGTAAACTGGAAAGTTTAAATGTGATAGAGAGAGAGTAGTATTTTGTGATTCGTCTTGGTGATGACCATTTTCTAACCATGAAGCCAAAAATGACATACAGGTGATGTTTACCAATAGAAAGGAGAGAAGTGAACTCCTTGAGGGTTTAGTCATTGCTGAAAAAAACCCTGATATTCCCAAATTTCCACAGGTACCTGTCTTCTTTCTTTACGTTTACACAAATTCTTGTTTAAGACGAGTGTATCAGTTTTAAGTTTAGCTGAAACTTAAATCGCCCAATCTTGTAGTGCTTTTTTTTTTTTTTTTGCATACTTTCTCATTCTAGTAAGTACAATCTTGTGCATCTACTAAATTTCTTTGTTGACAGAAAATCCATCTTCTGTGGGGTGAAAATGATCAGATTTTCAGGATGGACATTGCCCAACAAATGAAAGAGTATGTTCTTCGCTCCCTCGGCTCACTCAAAATAAATATATTAGTATGTCTATCGCGGAACAGTCATACTATAACTTATTGTAAATTATCGATCAATTGAACCATTGCTAACTGAAAAATCAAAAACTACTATGGAAAATGAGTTAGCGGCTTAATGCTAATGGCCTAGTATGTATTGAAACTCAGTATCACCCACTGGTGTCGTACCATTGTCCAATTACTACTAAACACTAGTAGACCATACTAAGTTTTGTTTCGGGGTGATATATGTAGGAAACTCGGAGAAAAGGCGACATGTGAAGGCATACAGAAGGCAGGGCATCTAGTTCACCTTGAGAGGCCATGTGTATACAATAGATGTCTCAAGCGTTTCCTGGCTTCTGTGTACTTTGAAGAAACACCAAAGTAAAGCCAAGTAAGCACCTTGCTGCTGCAAATCCACACAATTGTAGAATAGCTATATTGTCTAGTTGCAAAGTTTGTTACACCATTATTACATTTTTAAGAAGTGATCAATAAATCATGTACGATGACAGACCGAAAATTCTATTTAAGAACAGCCAAGTATTGAACTGAAAAGAATGAGTTGTACTCTATGCTGCACAAAATACACAGTGATCAAGAATGCATGCTGTTTAAAATAGTACTTTGCGAACCGATTGTTTTCATCTGAAGTATGCTTGAATTTCCTCAAGAGTTTTCCCCTTAGTCTCCGGAAGCCATGCCCCCACAAAAATCAAAGTAAACGCACAAAACAGTGTATATAACGCGAAGGTCCCTGCAAACAACATAAGAACCAGATGAGAGCCAGCAGTTACATTCAATTCAATACTTCCATAACCTGTTACCTAAGTTATGAAGCAAAGTTTTTATAGACTAAAACAATGTTTTTTTGAGTGTAAAGTGAGCCGCAAAAGCATCTTTGGTGCTGATGAGTTTCAAAGCCTGGTACTCATGAGTACTAGGCCTATTAGCACTCAATGATTAACTGGGTAGTTTAGTTAGTGAGTGTCCAAAATCCAAATTATTGAATCTTATTGTCTAAAAGCCGGAGAATTCGGTAGAAGAACTTTAGTATTGGAAAAAAGGCAAGAGAGATGACCTCCACTGTTCCAGCTGAGCATCAAAGGAGCAGTCATTGTGATCCCCCAGGAAGTCATGAAATTGGCTAATGTTGCTACACTCCCAGCAAGACTCTTTATACTTACAGGAAGGATCTGTTCAGAGCAAATCAGATGCAAAGTTCAGCAGATTGTTGCAGTAAAATTACAATACGGTGCTCATCTAATCTAAAACGCATAGATTTTAAACAATTTATCCAACAAACTCAGAAATGAAAGTGACCCTTTTTATGTCTTAACCATTTTATCATCGACTGAAACTTTACAATTTTACTAAGTGACCCCTTGTCATTAATTCATTATTGATCATTTGAAAACAGTCAGTGACCATTTTAGTTTCGACAAGTGTGTGCTTGAAGAGTGGTTAGTGCACAGGTTCCCCCATACCATGTGTTGAGGTTCCACTTCGTGAGTTTTTGAGGAGTTTTGAGGTTGCCAGGATTCGAACCCGTGACCTTCGGTCACACTGGCTCTGATACCATGATAGATGAACCAACTTAACCAAACACGTTATAATAAGACCGTCTCACGGTTAACTTTGAGACTTGCAGCAAAAAATTGAAGTCTAGCAGAATGTGTAAAACATTTGTGGAATAGCTTATATACAAGTTTTAGATTCACAATAGGTCGACATCAGTGCGCCCTCAGGTAGTGAGTTAGTAAAACAAACAGAAAAAAAAATTAAAGACATACCTCAGACATTATAATCCAAGGAATCGGTCCCACGCCTAAAGAAAATGATATAGCCATTCCCTGCCATAAGTAGAGAAGGAGTCTTAGACCTGCTTTGATTATTGCTTTCTAAATTACTTGGTCTGAAGTAGACATATATTCAAGTCAGAATCATACCACTAGTCCTACGACAGAGAGAATCCCCAACGCGCCGAA
Organism: Silene noctiflora; assembly: GCA_009801015.1. Taxonomy (NCBI): domain Eukaryota; kingdom Viridiplantae; phylum Streptophyta; class Magnoliopsida; order Caryophyllales; family Caryophyllaceae; genus Silene; species Silene noctiflora. Next base: position 5,886 of record VHZZ01000909.1, read on the forward strand.
GAAGCCTGACTCTTTTGAAATAATATCCTGTCAGACGTTCAAGAGAACATCATAAACATTGAGGTAAATCTAAATCGAATCTTAAGATCAGATTTCCTGATTTACTTGCTTAACCCTCACTGGTTCATGTCAGCTGTTTTGAAAATTATGAGAGCAAAGAAAACTAGAAAAACAGCCGAGCTGACCTCTAGAAAAAATGAAGCTGAAACGAGGAGAAGGCTAGCGGTCATCCCAGCAGAGGATACCTGTGGAAAGTTGCATTATTTAAGATACCTCTTAAGCTTAGACTGCACTAATACTTCCACCAAATTAACTAATATTATTTGAAACATACAATTAGTAGAGCCCTTCGGCCAGCCCTGTCCATCAGCCAAGTCGCTATCCCAGTAGCAACCACCTGTTTTATCATTGCCACAGATGCTTGAGAATGCTGATCATTACATACTGACAAGCCAAGATCAAGAAAATGAAACAACTGACCAACACTATAGTTTCATTTGCTTATGTTTACTTTCAGACTATTTTTACAAACACGGGTGCACGTGGTGTACAAGTATTTATACTACGTTGATTACAATGTACTGATGGGGGTTAAACCAGGCCATATGTTCAACTTAGAAAATAATTAAGGGCAAAAGAATCTCTTCTGCAAAAAATACTGCCAAAATAGGAAATCTAAACAAATGAATGAGATAGACTAAAAGGGTGAACATGGGCGAGATAGAGGATGTACAAAGTATATGATTACCTGAATGCTTCCAAGGCCAAATGTGGCGACAGCACCAGACGAGATTCCTGTTCAAGGTTGACATATCATTTGCATAAGAAACACGTGGGAACTGACGTTAAGGTTTGGTTACAAAACATTTCTAACCTGCTTTTTCAAATATGTTATTCGAATAGAATAATATGGCGTTGATACCACTGAGCTGCTGAAGGACCAGCAAACCAATACCTAGCTGGAGCAAGGAAATAAGGCAATAAGAAGAGACATCAAGAAGCTTTATGATGGTTAATAGCGAGTGGGATTGGCAAAACATAGTTCTAAACAAACCATTGTACCATCAATGGAAACCAATATCTTCTTCTCTTGAGATGTCCTACACGGATAGTTGTATTTTTGCTCGATGATGCTACAGATTTCTGCAGTACAGCCCATTTCGTTAGAACTTGTGATTAATAGCATTTACGTAAAAAGAATCATGCTAATGGCTTGAGCTTTTGAAATCAACCATTACATTGTGATAGAGAAGAAAAAAAGAAGACAGAAGGATGGGAAATTATCAAACAGCTGTTTAGCTTAATACCTTTATTTCAGTTAGCTCTTGAGAAATATCTGTCTCAAATCCTCGCAGAACTTGCAAAGAAGATTCACAAGCTTCAATCATCCCCATTTTTGCCTAGTAAAGCATCGATTTCAGTGCCAAAGTAAGTTAAATTAGAACTCGGGCGTGTTTAAGCAGATAGTCTCATGATCAAGTCGATTACCAGCCAACGAGGTGATTCTGGTATGAAAAATAATCCAGGTATCAATACTGAACAAGGCAAAATCCCTGCAGTACACCAACAGAAAACATTAATATTAGCCTGAAGCCCTGAATGCAGTAACGCAAAAATGTCCTGCAACTGGTAGGCAAAGCACAAGGAATTTGATCATGGAAATCAAATATATAGTCTAGATATATAAAAACTTATAGGAACGTGATTTAGAAGTAATGAATCAAGTACATGCTTGGTGCATCGGGTAGTTATCACAGTGTCAATTATAAGACACTTGATCATGCCTTTGTAGAAGGCTTTTCATCTTATTAGGAGTATGATATAATAGTCAATAGCTCTTCGAAAAACTACTCTTATGACGTATGAAGCCCTCTTGCACAAATGCTAATTAGTAATATCATAATATACAACTGAGACTTAAAAAAATTATGAGCAATATGAAATCTGACTTACCAATCACTGCTAGTGGTCTCCAGTCAACGAAAATTCCCAGTAGATAAACCAGCATTATCCCAACTGTGACAGCAAGCTGAATAGAGAAAAATTTCAAAACCGCAACCATCTCAGTGGGTTGCAGCAAACTTACAGATCCCAGAATTATATATTATATACATATAAAAATACGGAGTATCAATTATACAAAACAGGAAAACAAATGATCAGGTACCAGTAAAGTGAGTAAAGATGATCACCTGGTTAACTGATCCAAGCATTCCTCTCATATGTTGAGGTGATATTTCGGCAATATAAACAGGAACCTATAATTACACTAAAGGCTGTCAAGGCTCTGCTCAACCATTATATAAAGTAATCAAGCTCAGCAATCCAATCATGAAGAACCAATAGGATTTACCGTGTATGAAATAATCCCAACACCAAAACCTTCGAGCAATCGTCCCATGTACAGGAAGGAGACATCCTTTCAAAGTACACCAGCAATTAAAATACACAGTTTGCAACAAAGCTTCAATCAGTAAAATGAACATTAAACTTCTATGATAATAGTTCCTTCATGTGTTGATCACTTACTTTGGAAAATGATATGACAAGCCATCCTATAACGTTCGGGATCGCTGCAATCATCAGAGACTGCATTTTAACCAAAGACAGCTTTATCAATGACAGTTAGTCTAAAATTTATCCGTTTTATGTCCTAATTTGGAGCATTGGCATTTGGCAATCTATGCAACAGTTCTAACATGTTAATTAAGGTAACAGATCAAAATGACGTACCCCTTTACGTCCAATATATTCCGAAATCTGTCCACTCGCAATTGCTCCAACCATTGCTCCGACATTCGCCAATGACCCGAACATAGAGAACTATTTCCCCCACAATAAACCAATAACCAAGATTAATCAATGTCTAGATTAGTCCATTAACAAAAATCTATTTACTAAACGCGTATAACTTATAACTTTACCCGCTAAAGTAGCTCACGTATTTAAATTACCTCTGAAACTTCAAGATCAAGATCCTTAATGATTGCCGATTGCGTTGGTGATGAATACCCACACTACAATTCAAACAACCAAATCAAACATAAATTCAAAATAAAATAACAAGCGCCACAATAATCTTCGACTTTTTAACCTTCCCTCTTTTCATTCCATACGGAAATGGAATGAAACGAGGGAGTATCATTTATTCGATTTTCAAAAAATCGAATAAATGATACAAAGTATGTACTCCCTCCGTTCCAATTATTATGATTAGAACGGAGGGAGTATTATGTAAAATACAGTAACAAGAAAAAAAATTACGGTGAAGCCATATTGGATGGGGCCGAGGGCGACAACAAGAACGCAAAAGACGATAGAGACAGCGGAATCACGAAGATTGGTGACGGAGCCAAAAATGCTGGATTGTCTAGAACCAAGAAACATGGTTGACCCGCTAGTCATGGGATCTTTACCGGTAGCGGAAGGGGTAGGATTCATACGATACCAGCTGCCGGTATGGAGGAAAGGTTTCTTGAGGTCGGCCCTAGCATCCTCCGCATCGCCGCCGTTCATTTCGCTCGCCGGAAATACGATCGTGATTTTGCTGGGTCAATTTATTTATTTATTTATTTATGTGATGGGGAGGGAAGAGAGGAGAAGGAAATAGTTAAATGAATGAAATGAGTATAGGTTGTTGGATGGCGCCAATTTTTGGTTTTTATTATATTTAATTTAATTTAATTTAATTTAATTTAATGGTGTATTTGCCGTTTTGGTAATTGGTGTGTTAAGATTTGCATTAACGTGGGGAAAGTATCTTTGTTTCTTGTCATTTTTTGGCGTCGACTCTTTTTTTAGGGGATTTGGTGTGACGATTTGGGGTTGGTTGGTGTTCTAAGATGACTTGGGATGCGGTGGAGTTAATCACTGACCTATGACCTATTTGACCGATATATTTTTCTGTCGTATCTTAAAATTACGATGGAATAAATCATGAGACAAATTCATATTCCCGTTATTAATGTTTTACTTAAATCGATTGATTAACTCATTATTCATATTTGTTTTTAATATTTTTACTTTTATTACATTCGTTATTACTACTGTTACTTTCACTACTCTCGACGTAATTATTGTTATTATTGTTACTCACTAGTGTCGCATTAATATTGATAATTTCACTACTCTCGTTATTACTTCTATTACTTTCACTACTCCTGCTCACTATTCAAATGAGTGATTACTACTCTCTCTTATTCTTAATAAATGTCTCATTGTTGAAATGGCATTAGATTTAAGAAAATAATTTAAATAATGCAAAGTATTGTTTGGGGGTAAGAAAATTGGAGAAAGGGTGTTATGATTAAGATAGAAAATTATTTAAATAATGTAAAGTATTGTTATGGGTGGTAATAAGTGAAAAGTAACAAAGGTAGTATAGTTATTTCATAAGGAAAACATTTCCAAAAATGGACAATGGGACATTATTGTGAATAGACGGAAATGAAAATTGGGACATTTATTGAGAATAGGAGAGAGTATCATATTACTATATATCCAATGTTACTGCAATTGTTTTCACTACTAACAGAATTACTTTTACTATTTAGGCATGCAATTTTAAGAAACATATATTTATATAAATATATTACATATATGCATTAAATCAAATCAAAATAATTACGCAATATTATATTTTTTGGAAATCTAGATTGATTTAATTACCTTTAATAGTTTCCAAAATATAACATACTTATATTATATTTGTCTATTAAATAACTAGTGGGTGGCCCTTGCGTTGCACGGATTCTAAAATAATTGACTAAATGTATGATATGTAAAGATGTTTTAGCCTTTATTATGTAAAGAGGACTCTACAACAATTTTAATGCTTTGGAATTTCATTAACGATCATTACTGTTTCAACATTTGGTTTTATTAGCTAAACTAATTTTGTTACATGAGCTCGCACTAACTTATCGTAAAAATACATATGGGTCAGTATGTCAAATGTGTTGTTGTTAAGACCTCCTAATTTAAC